>QVTF01009747.1:0-22237 GCA_003573665.1 Oxygymnocypris stewartii | reverse complement strand
TCGATTTCTGCTGCGACATTCAGATGTAGTCAGAATTTGGCGTAAAGAACATGAGAGCATGGATCCACCCTGCATTGTCTCAACGGTTCAGGCTGGTGGTGGTGTTGTAATGTGAGGGGGATATTTTCTTGGCAAACTTTGGGCCCGTTAGTACCAATTGAGCATCGTTTAAATGCCACAGTCTACCTGAGTATTGTTGCTGACCATGTTCATCCCTTTATGACTACAGTGTACCCATCTTCTGATGGCTACTTCCAGCAGGATAATGCACCGTGTCACAAAGCTCAAATCATCTCAGACTGGTTTCTTGAACATGACAATGAGTTCACTTTACTTAAATGGCCTCCACAGTCACCAGATCTCAATCCAATAGAGCACATTTGGGATGTTGTGGAATGGGAGATTCTCATCATGGATGTGCCCGACAAATTTGCAGCAACTGCGTGATGCTATCAAGTCAATATGGACCAACATTTCTGAGGAATGTTTCCAACACCTTGTTGAATCTATGCCATGAAGAATTAAGGCAGCTCTGAAGGTAAAAGGGGGTCCAACCCGGTGCAAGCAAGGTGTACCTAATAAAGTGGCCAGTGAGTGTATGTTTTTAATGTGCATTTTAAGATTTTATGTGCATCTTCAAGTGATATCCCAAAAATATTAAAAATACATGGATGGAATAAAAAAATTCTTATCTAAGCATTCTATTATAAATTCGAAAATGCAAATTTTCTACAATTATCAAAGGTATAGTTCACCTAAAAATTGAAATGACGTCATAATTTATTTATTCAGTGGAACATAAAAGATATGAAATATCTTAATGGTCACCAAAATTGTTTGGTAATACCAATAGTATTGTAGTACTCGAGACCGGTCTTAAGACCATTTCTTTTATGGTCTTGGTCTTGTCTCAGTCTCGATTGCATTTGTACTCAGTCTTGTCTTGTTCTCAGACTAAGAGGACCGGTCAATACCACAACTGTGGGGATATCATTAAATGTCTGATTTATTTGCAACCATCATTAATGTGATTTGATGTAAAACTTCCGGCTTCAAATGCCGGAAGTGTGTGGTGAGAGCATACACTTGAATGTCTCTATGACTCTCTCTCCTCTCCACCTGTAGCTGGTGTGCGGTGAGCGCATACACTTGATTGGCTCTATGACTCTCTCTCCTCTCCACCTGTAGCTGGTGTGTGGTGAGAGCATACACTTGATTGTGTCTATGACTCTCTCTCTCCTCTCCACCTGTAGCTGGTGTGTGGTGAGAGCATACACTTGATTGTCTCTATGACTCTCTCTCTCCTCTCCACCTGTAGCTGGTGTGTGGTGAGAGCATACACTTGATTGGCTCTATGACTCTCTCTCTCCTCTCCACCTGTAGCTGGTGTGTGGTGAGCGCATACACTTGAATGTCTCTATGACTCTCTCTCTCCTCTCCACCTGTAGCTGGTGTGTGGTGAGAGCATACACTTGATTGGCTCTATGTCTCTCTCTCCTCTCCACCTGTAGCTGGTGTGTGGTGAGAGCATACACTTGATTGGCTCTATGACTCTCTCTCCTCTCCACCTGTAGCTGGTGTGTGGTGAGAGCATACACTTGATTGGCTCTATGTCTCTCTCTCCTCTCCACCTGTAGCTGGTGTGTGGTGAGAGCATACACTTGAATTGTCTCTATGACTCTCTCTCCTCTCCACCTGTAGCTGGTGTGCGGTGAGAGCATACACTTGATTGGCTCTATGACTCTCTCTCCTCTCCACCTGTAGCTGGTGTGCGGTGAGAGCATACACTTGATTGGCTCTATGACTCTCTCTCCTCTCCACCTGTAGCTGGTGTGTGGTGAGAGCATACACTTGATTGTGTCTATGACTCTCTCTCTCCTCTCCACCTGTAGCTGGTGTGTGGTGAGAGCATACACTTGATTGTCTCTATGACTCTCTCTCTCCTCTCCACCTGTAGCTGGTGTGTGGTGAGAGCATACACTTGATTGGCTCTATGACTCTCTCTCCTCTCCACCTGTAGCTGGTGTGTGGTGAGAGCATACACTTGATTGTCTCTATGACTCTCTCTCTCTCTCTCCACCTGTAGCTGGTGTGTGGTGAGAGCATACACTTGATTGGGTCTATGTCTCTCTCTCCTCTCCACCTGTAGCTGGTGTGTGGTGAGTGCATACACTTGATTGGCTCTATGTCTCTCTCTCTCTCTCCACCTGTAGCTGGTGTGTGGTGAGAGCATACACTTGATTGGCTCTATGACTCTCTCTCCTCTCCACCTGTAGCTGGTGTGTGGTGAGAGCATACACTTGATTGGCTCTATCTCTCTCTCCTCTCCACCTGTAGCTGGTGTGTGTGAGAGCATACACTTGATTGGCTCTATGCCTCTCTCTCCTCTCCACCTGTAGCTGGTGTGTGGTGAGAGCATACACTTGATTGTCTCTATGACTCTCTCTCCTCTCCACCTGTAGCTGGTGTGTGGTGAGAGCATACACTTGATTGTGCTCTATGTCTCTCTCTCCTCTCCACCTGTAGCTGGTGTGTGGTGAGAGCATACACTAGATTGGCTCTATGACTCTCTCTCCTCTCCACCTGTAGCTGGTGTGTGGTGAGAGCATACACTTGATTGGCTCTATGACTCTCTCTCCTCTCCACCTGTAGCTGGTGTGCGGTGAGCGCATACACTTGATTGACTCTATGACTCTCTCTCCTCTCCACCTGTAGCTGGTGTGCGGTGAGCGCATACACTTGATTGGCTCTATGACTCTCTCTCCTCTCCACCTGTAGCTGGTGTGTGGTGAGAGCATACACTTGATTGTGTCTATGACTCTCTCTCTCCTCTCCACCTGTAGCTGGTGTGTGGTGAGAGCATACACTTGATTGGCTCTATGTCTCTCTCTCCTCTCCACCTGTAGCTGGTGTGTGGTGAGCGCACCATGGACGCCGTTGTTCTTGTGGCAGCCGTCGCAATCATCTAGTGGATGCTGGCACACTGGTGGTGGTTGAGGAGAAACCCTCACATGGTTTTAAAGCGCTTTGGGTGTACAACTATACACAATACAAGCGCTACATAAAATGCATAAATTTCATTCATTCACTCCTATTAAATATGATATGTTTAAGCAATATCACAAGAGCAAGATAACTGTTTTGAAAAAAAATATATATTGCTTTTATAAAACATTAAGTAAATTATTTTAACATTATTCTCAAAATTATTTATGCATTTGTAATTGTACCAATTCAGATGCAGCTTCTGTGCCCCCACTGCAATGCAAAGATGAATTTATTATTAGAGATTTAATTTGATTGGTAACAGCTCTGTAAATGTCTTATTATTGCATTTAATGATTAAAAATAAGGTATCTCTCAGGCAGTAAATGTGGATCCTTTAGATGAATTTCAGCAGTGCTGGTCTGGTCTTGGTCTTGTCTTGGTCTCGACTTGATCTTGGATTAGGTGGTCTTGACTACAACACTAGTTACCAATATTCTTCAAAATATCTCTTACGACCCGAAAAGGAAAGACATTTACAGCACACAGGTCTATACAGTTATATAGGAACAAAATGAGGATGAGTACACGTTTACAAAAATTACAGTTTTAGGTCAAGTTGAGCGCATTGCATTGTGGGATGCAGTTTATTTAGGCAAATGTAGTAGGTAATGCTATATAGAAAAATACAGTACATACTGCATACTACAAAAATAATATATTAAAGTAGTACTTTTCCTATGAGATCACATACAATTTTATTTAGCCGTCATAATATATTTTAAGCTGACCTGATCAGTACATGATGTATGAAAGTTGCATCTTCAATAATTATCTCTCACCTGATTTCCCCAAACACAGATCCAGCTCTCAGAGTCACAAACACCATTGTCCCATCAGGTCCTCCGACCACCTGCACCTCTCCAGCTTTGATGATGTACATCTCTCGGCCGATCTCACCCTGACCGGCAGAGCCGAGCGGGACAAGAGTCAGTTCAAAACGCTAACAGATAAAAGGCTCTTTCATGGTGGCTGTTTGATGTGACCTTTACTGAGACAACCTTCAAATATACTGAACATATACTGAGATGATCTACTGGAGGTTTTACAATATTGTTGCAATACAATAGCAAAGCATCTACTGTAAATCACAAAAATAGTAAATGACATATTGCTCACTTTTTCACAAACAAAGTCTCCTGGAAGGTACACCACAGATTTCAGCCTCTTGAGCATGTCAAATATCATCTGTCTGTCACATCCCTGGAACGAACAAGAGACACAGACTTCTCAATGGCTTTCACAAGCCCTTACAGTATCATTATGTGACATTTTAAACCGATGAAACAGGACGTGCAACGAGAAACTAAATGAGCTAATCCATTGGGAACTGACTGGATGGTGAAAAGTGATCTCTCCAACTGACAATAATAGAGCTTTGCCATATCAGGAAAGTTGTTCAGAGGCAAGCAAGTTATTAGATTTTGATCAAAAATTATAGATAAATTTTTATTTTTACACTGAAAAAATGGAAGAACACAGATTGTACATTTTACTCAATCATAGTGTGATCAGGTACTCGATAAGTATTTTTGATGTTGACATAATTAATCTGCAATTACCATCAGGCTTTGCTTGGTAAAAATGAAGTATTATTTATTAGTAGACTTGATGTGTTTAATGTTTACTTATGTTGTGATTTAGAACAGTTTCAATTAAACCTCAGAGTTTGACTGTTTTGCTATTGCAGGGGATTTTAATATTCACATAGACAATGCTGAAATCAAAACTACTAAAGAAATGATAACTGTTTTAAAACACTTTTGACCTGATTCAGCATGTGCACGGACCCACACACAATCGTGGACACACTCTAGATTTACTCATAAGTAGAGGTCTAAACATTTCATCCATTGTCATTAAGGATGTAGCTCTGTCTGATCACTTCTGTATTTTCTTTGATATATTGACCTCTGTCACCACTGAATCTAGATCTGTCTCTGTCAGAAAGAGATGCATTAATGAGAACACTAGTGTGCTATTTATGAAGGCAATATCTTTAACACCGAGCATTTCTGCAGGACTCTGTTGATCTTCTCCTGGATTCATTTGACTCAAAAGTTAAGAATGTTATTGATGATATTGCACCGATAAAGGTCAGCAAGAAGAATGGCAGACAAAAATCATTTTGGAGAAAATCAACAGCAGTTCAGAATATGAAAAGACAATGCAGAAAAGCTGAGCGGATGTGGCGGAAGACGAAACTTGAAATACACTATAGCATCTATAAAGACAGCCTTCATGCTTTCAATTTGGAACTAGCCACAGCTAGACAGACCTTCTTCTCAAACCTTATAAACAGTAACTTAAACAACACTCGCACTCTTTTTGCTACTGTTGAGAGACTGACAAACCCCCCAAGTCAGATTCCCAGTGAAATGCTCTCTGACAGCAAATGCAATGAGTTTGCTTCCTTCTTTTCAGAGAAGATCAGTAATATCAGGAAGGAGATTGGCACATCTTCCTGTAATACAGAGGTCACACAGATTCGACAGCAATCTCAAAAAGAAGTGACTATGTCTGGTTTTAAAACAATTGATAGCAAAATTTTGGAAGAAATAGTACAGCATCTTAAATCGTCAACCTGATATCTAGACACACTTCCCACATCTTTTTTCAAAGGTGTGCTTAACTGTTTAGAAGCAGATCTCTTAGAAGTGGTGAACACCTCACTTCTTTCTGGGACTTTTCCAAACTCCCTGAAAACTGCAGTTGTTAAGCCCCTTCTGAAAAAGAGCAATCTTGATAACACTGTGTTGAGCAACTATAGACCAATATCAAATCTTCCTTTCATAGGTAAGATTATTGAAAAGGTAGTTTTTAATCAGCTGAACAACTACTTAAACTCAAATGGATACCTGGATAATTTTCAATCTGGTTTCCGCGTGCATCACAGCACAGAGACAGCACTCATTAAGATAATAAATGATATTCGCTTTAATTCTGATTCTGGCAAAATATCAGTGCTGGTACTACTAGATCTTAGTGCTGCGTTTGACACTGTCGATCATAACATACTTCTAGAGAGACTGGAAAACTGGGTTGGGCTTTCTAGGATGGCACTCAAATGGTTCAGGTCATACTTAGAAGGGAGAGGTTATTATGTGAGTATAGGAGAGCATAAGTCTAAGTGGACGTCCATGACATGTGGAGTCCCACAAGGCTCTATTCTTGCACCACTCTTGTTTAGCCTGTATATGCTCCCACTAAGTCAGATAATGAGGAAGAACCAAATTGCCTATCACAGCTATGCTGATGATACCCAGATCTACCTAGCCTTATCTCCAAATGACTATAGCCCCATTGACTCTCTCTGCCAATGCATTGATGAAATTAACAGTTGGATGTGCCAAAACTTTCTTCAGTTAAACAAGGAGAAAACTGAAGTCATTGCATTTGGAAACAAAGATGAAGTTCTCAAGGTGAATGCATACCTGGACTCTAGGGGTCAAACAACTAAAAATCAAGTCAGAAATCTTGGGGTGATTCTGGAGACAGACCTTAGTTTTAGTAGTCATGTCAAAGCAGTAACTAAATCAGCATACTATCATCTCAAAAACATTGCAAGAATTAGATGTTTTGTTTCCAGTCAAGACTTGGAGAAACTTGTTCATGCCTTTATCACCAGCAGGGTGGATTATTGTAATGGTCTCCTCACCGGCCTTCCAAAGAAGACCATTAGACAGCTGCAGCTCATCCAGAACGCTGCTGCCAGGATTCTGACTAGAACCAGAAAATCTGAGCACATCACACCAGTCCTCAGGTCCTTACACTGGCTTCCAGTTACATTTAGGATCGATTTTAAAGTACTTTTACTCGTTTATAAGTCACTCAATGGTATAGGACCTAAATATATGGCAGATATGCTCACTGAATATAAACCTAACAGACCACTCAGATCATTAGGATCGAGTCAGTTAGAAATACCAAGGGTTCACACAAAACAAGGTGAGTCCACTTTTAGCTGTTATGCCGCCCGCAGCTGGAACCAGCTTCCAGAAGAGATCAGATGTGCTAAAACATTAGCCACATTTAAATCCAGACTCAAAACTCATCTATTTAGCTGTGCATTTGTTGAATGAGCGCTGTGCTACGTCCGAACTGACTGCATTATTTTATGTATAATCCTTTTCTATTTAACTGTTTTAAATTTCATTTTAAATCAATTCTATATCATTTTAAATTTCCTTATTTTATTATTTTTAACTCCTTGTTTTTATTGCTGTGAATGATTATTTCACTTTCTTTTATGTAAAGCACTTTGAATTACCACTGTGTATTAAATGTGCTATACAAATAAACTTGCCTTGCCTTGCCTTGGGTTACCAGTTACCTGAACATATTATGTTACTGATTCATGCTGAATTAATGAATTAAATCATGATCCATGTGCAATAAATCGTGGAATTACACCTTTTTTCAGCGTCTGGCTTTTTCCTTTGAATGAAGCATTTTTTAAATTGATTGATTGATTTATTTATTTATTTAATCACAATGTAAGGATTGAACCAAACCATAAGCATAATTATAGTAAAACTTATACGTTTGGCTGTAACAAATTAGAGTATTTTTTAAAGATGGTACAAAGTATAAACATTTTTTTTCATAAGGATCAATGCATTTATCAAAAGACTAACAATATGATGTATCAATGAAACAGATAATTTGTTTTCTATATTATTTAAAAACTGTATTATTATTATTATTTTGTTGTAGGTGTCCCAATTGAGATTTGAAGTTTTTTCAAGCTATTTTGGTTGCATATGTGAGTTAATAACAATGTAACTGGTTGTGTAAAATAGTCACATACTGTAATACTGATCTTAGGCCCCTAAACATTATCAAATCATAATTCTATCACGGCATGTTTTGAGGTATCAACAAATATTGTATCACTGGCTAAGAGAATCAGCGTCAGAGCATATTGTGATGAAAGTCTATTGTGATTTACACCATAGAATAAGTGTCAGAATGTAGGTCTGGTATAGTTGTATTTGGTTCAAGCTGGTCGTATTTGGTCATTAGCTGGTCCTAAAATGTTTAATCAGCTGAACAACCAGCCAGTGGAACTTGCTTCAACCTTGCAGATCATCTTGGTCAGGAATAAGACCACTTTAGACCAGCAACTAACCAGCCTTAAACCGGAAGAGGTCTGCTTCATCAGTATTTTAACTTTGTCATTCTGTGTGTGTTCATGAACGAAAGAAAAGAGTGAAATAATAGACGCTCACCTGAAAGAGCGCCACTTTACTGACAATGCTGTAGTTGACATCTGCAGCGATGTCCAGACGCATCTTATCTGGCAGCTGTATGAGTAACTCCTGTTCATCTGAAGACAAACGGATCATGAAACACAGCCAAAACACACATTTCATTTCCAAACATCTAGGCTAGTGGAATTCTGCTTACCCAGCATGCCTTGCGACTTCCAGGTGTAGTCGTACCAGGTCTTAACGCGGTTCTGGACCTCGCGGGGAATCCTGTAGGAGCTCATGTATTCGACGGTGCTGTCCACACTGTGTCTGTAATAGGCCTCACCTGCAGTAGCAGCTCCAACTACATCTCTCATCTATGAGCACACACACATGCGCACGCACATGCACACGCACGCACGCACACACACACACACGCACGCACGCACACACATATATAAATATGATTTATATTTTCATTTTATAATATGTTTTATATTTTAGCACATTCTATTGCTACAAGTCTAATTAACAAAAATCTGGAAATTGTATTAAAATTGTTATTTATTAGAAATAGCAAATTGTATTTGTGATAAGTGATTTTATTTCATTAGTGCTTCTAATTAGATACAGTGTGATATTAGTATAATTGTATACTTTTTGTTGATATTTTGAATTATTTTTTATCTTATTTTATTTTTATTTATTTTAAAAATGTTATACTATTTTAATAGAATTTTTCATTTTATGTCTATTATTGACATTTTTATTATCATTTTTTTAATGATTTTATTTGTATTATTTGTATTTCAAGTTATATTGAGTTAGTTTTGGTTATTTTATTATATCAAGTTAATCTAAATATTGAAAATGTTACATTGTTGAAATAAAATAAGATAAAGTTGATTTTATTTTAAGGTACAACATTTTTGTAATGGTTTTAGTTTATTTTAGTTATTATTATTATAGTTTCGTTTTAACGGTTTTTTAGTTAGAACTATAATAACTCTGATTAGATATTACCCTAAATATAAAAATAATCTGCTAAATAAGTACAATAAAACATAGATTTTCATTATTTTTACACCATTCCCCCAAATCTCATTACTGTACTACCAGAAAATACAAACTTAGAAAGTATACTTCAAAAATGTATACTTAAAAAAATTATTTATACTTATTATTTAGATTAAATTATTTCAAATTATTTATACAAAAAGTATTTATACTTCAAAAATGTATAGTTTTTTTTCACAATATAGTAATAAGGTCTTATTTTTCATTTTGGGGGAATCATGATGAAAATAATGATGCTTTGTAGTCCTAAATAAGTCTTATTTTCTTTATGCTAAATACATTTTCCTAGTTCTTTCTTTTGAAAATATGGCCTTATAGCTTGACATTTATTTTACATGAACTAAGATTCACCCAGAATTTATTCTCGTATGACTCCCACCTGACCAATCATGATGGAGAAAGCAAAGACTCCCACGAAGTAGTTGACGAGTTGGAAGACGATTTCAAAGACAGTGGTGGGATCCGGCAAACCTCCGATGGTGATCAGAGTCTTCACAGCAAAGTAGTAGCAGCGAATATAACTGTGTGCCACAAACACAGACTCATATTACATCATCTCCACTGTGCACAATATACAGTACCACTGAGAAATAGACTGAGATTGATAAGTTCACCTGTTTCCTTTGCCATTATAGACCCATTTGGTAGAACCCAGTCCTTCATAGTCAGAACCCAAATAGAAAATACAGGCATTGATGTGCAGAGAGTACAGCAGGTACGCACTCGTCCGGATCACCCTGCAATGAGTTAAAATTTTGAGTGAACTGTCCCTTTAAGAGGAATCCGCTTTGTGTTATACTGCTCTCTAGTGGTGGAATCTGGTCTTACCTGTAAATGTAGGCTTTGCTCATCACAGCTTCCAGACGATCATTAAACTCAAAGAATGCATTGTACTGCAAAAGAGACACAGAATACGTGTGAGTTTTAAGAATATGTGTGTGAAAGTGGGACGAGAACAGGGTCTATGTGTGTGTGCTTTACCTTTAGAAGGCGAGGGAACCTCAAGAGCGATTTGACTCCTGTGAAGACGTACAGCATTTCCAGTGGAAAGAGACTGACCACATCCATCTGAAACACCCAACACCAACGGACGTTTCACTAACTGACTGAAGTGTTTTGTTCAGTGTCAATGCATAGATTTAGTAGAAAATTATTTGACCTTGAATCGCTCTGTTTGCCTGTAGTTGTCTTTCATATCTTTTTTGTCACACTGAGACAGACAAAACATAAAAAATAGACAAAAGAAAAAATATCAACAAAATAAACAAACAGTGGCCTCAAAACAGATCCAGATGCTTACGAATGTATGAATGGCATTGCATTATATTGAAACAAAACATTCATTTAAAAGAATGACTGTATGGAAGCCTGTTTAATAACAATTCTGACCTGTTCTCTTGTTCTTAATATTGTGTCACAATTAAAAAAAAACAGAATTGTGAGATACAAACTTTTCCCACACAATTCTGAGTTTATATCTCGTAAAGTAACATTTTTATTTTATTTTCAGAATTTTATGTTTACATCTTTCAGTTCTGTGCTTTTTTTTCTGCCAAGGAATAATAAAAAAAAGAATAAAAAGGTTGCGACTTTTAATCTCAGTTCTGTGCAACTGCGAGTTTATCTTTTCCTTTTATAATTGCAATTTTATATCTCGCAGCTCTGAATTTATATCTCAAAATTTTGAGTTTATATCTCTTTTTTCTGTGAATTGTGAGACATGAACTCAGAATTGCGAAAAAAAAGTCTGAATTGTAAGAAAAATAAATAAAATCACAATGACTTTTTTTTATTCTGTGTTTGAAACAGGCTTCCCCACAATAGACAAAACATTCACAAACAGACAATTGTGATGCTTGAAACACTAAAGTAGTAGATATAGACTACTGTTCAAAGCTACAACAAATACGCTGCAGGTGCTCTTGCTCACCACAATGTCCCCTCCTCTCACAAACTGCAGTCTGGGCTGCATAACTAAGATGTCGAGAATATAAATGCCATCACAGAGGTAATCCATCAGCAGCCACCAGTGAACGTTCTCAGGTGTCTGATACGGGAAAGTGCAGCGCACGGGGATCAGCCAAACATTCCAGTTCCACGCGAGCATCACAAAGAACAGCCACACCACGTAGGTCAAGTCTGTGGAGAATCAGAAAGAATCTGTAGGCCTACAGTATACAGCATGCACGACATTATACAGCACATTTGAATCTTTTTAACTAAAAAAGAGCTACTTTGAGAGTCACTTCACCAGCATTTCAACATTACATTTGATAAAAAAACTATTGTCAGATACACATCTAAACTCAAAGGTCTTCATGACATCTTGTCAAAATAAAATGTTGGGTTAACTTGAAGAAATTAACCAAAATATATTCTATTGTACAGTAGAATTTACTTCTCGAAGTAATAATAATAATAACATTCTGAAAGCATTAAAGAGGAATATATTTTTCATCTGTTACTTTTCATTTTTACAGTAAACCTCTATTTGCACCACTTTGTTGGCTAAAAAGAAAATGAATTATTACATTTTAAATATTAAATTGACTGATTAAATTAATGTTTTATGCTTTTGTTTGATCATCAACATTTTTTTAAATTAAATTATAAATCCAGAAAATTTTAAACACAGCATTTCTAAACATACACTCATGGCCTGTTTTTTTATTTCTTGGTTTCAATAGACGATCTTTTTGGATGAGGAAACATATTCAAAACAAAACAAAACATATTTTATTTAAAAAACATTATAGGACACTTAAGGTAGTTTGTTTGTATATTTGTACAATAATGCCCCCTTGTGACCCAGAGAGCTCATCTACTCTTGCTGGTTGTAGATCTCACCTGTGTAGGGATCAATGCTGGATGGGAAACGGTAGTCCAGGATGACTCTCAGCCATGCAGGAATCTGAGGAACTGGGAACTTGTATCCCATAAACTCGTAGATTTGAACCTCCTCTTCAGCGTCTATCGTTTCCTCTGGAGGAGGTGGCGGAGGTGGAGCTTCACTGGGCTTTTTGGCTGGAGCTAGGAATCGAATATCAAAGGTGAAGAACCAATCTATCCTTGACCTGACATCACTGAACTAATACAGTAAAATAAACCACAAATAAAAGTCTGCTCACACGCTGAAGGGCTTTCATCATCAGACTCGTCTGGATCCACCAGTCTCTCTTTTGCACGGCCTGTTCGCTCTTTAAACAGCTTGATTAGCTCCTGCAGACGCTCATTCACAACAGTACTTGTCTGACTGGCTGCAGACGCTGGACGCTCAAGGCCTCTACAGGAAATGACAACACATAAGCGGAAGTCATGTCAGGTGAAGTATGACATCTCAGTTGAGTCTTAAGCAACTATGTGTATTTTTAAGACTCACTCATCCACATTAAGTAGATTAGACTTGTTTATGTCTTCATCTTCCTCACCAGAAGCCATCTCCTCCTGTATTCTTCTGAACAACATACAACACATTACAATCTATACTATAGCAGCTGTAGTTTGACAAACTAGATAACGAGTCTAAATCCGCAGCTTTGCTGAGAGGGGAAAGAAAATACAGGACTTTCAGAGAAATAGCAGTGCACAATATTTATAGTAAACACAATATTTAGCCAATAAATAATATTATTAGGTCAGATGGATACACACTGACCTGCGGGATGCCTGATTTGTTACAGGAACAGTGAGGGCCATTGAGTCTAATTCTGAGGGCACGATGATCTTGGGAATGCTTATCTCTCCATCATCCACTTCTTCTACCTTCAGTGCTGGCTTCACATGGGCGCTTTCTGAGAGTATACACAATTACACAATGAAGCAGATACGTGGCAGATTCGTGTGCGAATACTAGTTAAAAAAAAACATATATACAGTATATGTACAGTATGTATGTACACACACACACACACACACACACACACACACACACACACACACACACACACACACACACACACACAGTCACACACACACACACACACACACATGTTGGTTTTTATGGTTTACGGGGACTTTCCATAGGCGTAATGGTTTTTATACTGTACAAACTGTATGTGCTATTGCCCTACACCTACCCTACACCTAAACTTAGCCCTCACAGGAGACGGTGCATTTCTATTTTCCCCCAAAAACTTACTCAGTATGATTTATAAGCGTTTTAAATCATGTAGACACTGAAAATGTCCTCATAAATCAGCTTCTCCTGAATACCTATGTCATACCCATGTCATTATACAAATTTGTGTCCTCATAAACCACATAAACATGCCCACACACACACACACACACACACACACGCACGCACGCACGCACGCACGCACGCACGCACATATATCTATATATATATATATATACAGTAGTGGTGCACGGATGAGCTAAAGCATCACCCGAATCCACAGCTTGAAACATATTATCCACCCGCCAACTATATATTTGTCTGATTTAGATAACCGCACCCGATCTTCATATTCAGGGTTCATGAGGTCATGAAAACCCTGGAAAAGTCATGGAATTTTAAAACAGCAGAATGTCTTATTTCCAGGCCTGGAAACGTGCACTGTAAATCCCTGCTCTTGAAGATTTTGGTGCCTAAATAAGTGCAAGTCAAAAGACCTCCAGATCGCTGTGATATTCACAACACTGTTAATGTAAGGGGGTTTTCACTCTTTTAATTGTGCAGCATGTCTCCTCAACAGGAGACAGGATCTGAGGCAATATTCATGTCAATCGCGCACACTATGTGTGAAAAAGCTATAACCTTAAGTGTGAGCTGTAGTAACCTTGGTACTTGCATTAGTAACAAATAACTGGCACACAACAGACAGCACAGCACAGCACAGCACAGCACGGCACAGCACTATCTAGCACAGTCAGTTCACCTGAGAGATTGCTGGAGGTTTGGCGTCTTTATGTAACTGCAGGGCACTTTAAAGTAATGTCTATAGATGTCAAGCACGGGATGATTAGGATTTTAGGGCACTTCAGCATGGGATGATTTAAGAATAAAATCCACTAACTACAAGTTCTAACTCCAAGACTACATGCTGCTGCTGAGGGGTTCTACATGGGCTTGAGGATGTTGAGGCGGTGGAGAACGCTCTGGAAGCACTGGTTGGCTTGTTTTGGGAGCTGGGACATCTCCTGGTAAAGCAGCAGGAGATCGGAGGGCATCTTGGGCAGGGGAACATTATTGTTTTTCAGCAGATGTAAGCTGCTCAGACATGCGGAAGCATGGGGGATGCGAAGAATCCAGCTCTTTACACCAGTACAGCTAGCAGGCACTGCAGATAGGCAGACCACTTCAGTTACGCTCACATTACTTTGCATTGATTATGCACAAACTGCTTATCAACAGTTACAGTTATGTTCATTTGGTTTATATTGCACATCTTTCATACTTGTCTATAGTCACTTTATGTATGTGTGTGTGTGTTTATGTTCACACCAACCTCCACATCCTTCTTCAGGAGCTTCCTCTTCCTGTAACAGCAAGAAGATGAATAAAAGAAACATGTATAAGACAGCAAATATGAGTCAAATATGCCCAATTCCTCAACTTTTACAACACGTTTAAACCTGTAAAGCTGCAATTCAGAGCAACCCCAAAATATTATTTTTTATGCACTAAAAAAATTATGTGAAAATGTTTCACTCAGAAATTCCTATTAAGTTTCACAAATAATTATAAGGAAATCAGCAACATACAATTTTAAAGTATGACGACTGACATAGTATTTTATTGTAAAATGTAATCGTTGTTTTATTTACAGTACCTAATCTTTTACAGCGTGAAAGAAACTGACTTTGAGAGAAAGAATATTGTATTCACTATAAGGTTGCATTTAATTGAACAAAATAAATAAACAATGATCAGATTATATTTTCAGCACTGTCATGTGTTCTGATCATTTTGGCCCCCACTGTATACGTCAAGTCATATTTGATTATTATATTCAGAAATAATGTAAATGACATAAAACCTTTACAAACATTATAAGCACTATAAACATTCTCATGTTTATCTCATTCAACAAATCTGAATGTGCGTTTCATGCACGTTTTGTGTACTTGACGTTAATTGCATTACATAAGTCATAATGGAATATAAATCACAGCACGTTCCTGATGATAAAACATGCGGGTTATATTATTGAAAATACGATAATGCTTGTTTTTGATCAATTAGATGTAAATAAATATAAATTCCTTTAAAAAAATTGTAATATCTTCCCAAACTAAATGGTACTTTTCTAAGTCTTTTAAGCAATGTTACCTGGTCAGCATCAGGAGGTAAAGATGCCCGTTGAGGCTGACTGGTCACCGGTGCTGGTGGAGGACTTTGGGGTGCCTGATCTGAGACCTCAGACTCGTGCGGCGAAGGCTCTGCTGGGCAGACGTCCATCAGGATCCTGAAAAAGGGGTTTGAGCAGAAGTCGAGTCATGGCAACACAACCAGTCAATCACAGACGTCCAGAGGCTGGTTAACCACCAATCAGAAACTCAAACTCAAAGAAGCTGACAAAACAAGTTATTGGATTATCACAATTCTGACAGACACACACATTTGTATTCAGCTGAATGGATGTTTTTAGATCCAGGTGCAGTGAAAATGGATTTATGATGTTTTTTCAAGGATCTTTCATAAAGAGATTACGGTTTAATGAATAGTTCATAAAAAGAAAATACTGAAAATGTGCTTACTCTCAGGCCATCCAAGGCAAATCCAACTCATCAGAACAAAGTCATCAGAACAAACATTTGGAGAAATGTGGCATTACATCTCTTGCTCACCAATGGAGGCTCTGCAGTGAATGGGTGCCGTCAGAAAAAGAGTCCAAACAGCTGATAAAAACATCACATAATCCACAAGTAATCCACACCACTACAGTAAAAGAGCAAGTGAAAAACTTTTTGAACCTCAAAGTTTTGCTCCCAACTAAAATACGAGTCCTCTAAATAATATTGCTTTCTCAAGAGAAAAAGTCATCTAGTCTGAATCAGGAGAGAAATGAGCACATAACAGTTCAAAACAACTCTAAACAAATATGTTGGTGGGTTTTGATGTGAGAGACAACAGGAGATGGACCTTTTCACTGGATGAAGTGTTATTATGGATTATGGACTTGTATTTTAGCCAGAAACTATATTTTAAAGTTAAAATGCCTTAATGATGGATTTGTTTCTTACAACCACAGAGCTTTCACTTCAATACATTAATTGGTGGACTGGAGTGGGGTGGATTATTGAGATGTTTTTATCAGCTGTATGGACTGTAACTCTGACGGCACCCATTCACTGCAGAGCATCCATTGGTGAGTGATGTAATGCTTCATTTCTCAGGTGAAGAATCAAACTCATCTTCATCTTGAATGGCCTAAAGGGGTGAGTAAATACTCAGCAAATTCTCATTTTTTCTTGTGAGGACTACCAGCAAATGCAACAAACTGCATGATGTGACAATGCTGGTCTCATCAGAACCTCAGCTTTGTATTCCTTTCACCTATGTTTGCTTGTAAAGAATGGATAAAGTGGTAATACTTTACATCCTCTGGTAATAAAAGTAGCAATACTACTAATTTAAATTGTCAGTAGCCCAGCTGTTAGTGCAGGAGTGGGGTAGCATAACAAAAGTCTGTTTTGTGGCACGTCTTATATGCTGTTATAGTAGATTATGAGTAGCGTATAATGTAGAAAAAATCTGTTTAATATTCAAAAACTAATGTAGGCTAGTCTAACATACCTTTTCACGTCGGCACTGTTATAGGGGATGTCAAGTTGGTTGCAAAATGTTGATAAAAAGAGCACGTTTCAGTTTAATTCCACAACTTTCTGTCTTTCTGAATTCAGCACTGCAACACGCAGCAGCAGCAGCAGGCCTGACACGGCGCTCTACTTCTACTTAAGTGCTTTGGCCTAAAAGCTTTTTTGGCATCAGCTGTTCTGGTTTTCAGACAGAATGGTTTATGATGAAGCGGTAAAGCAGGATGAAGCCTAAATGAATAATCCGACATCATACCCCAAATAACAAAATGCTCAAAAGAGATAAAAAGCGTTCTTATGCTCATCAAGGCTGCATTTATTTGATTAAAAACACAGTAGTATTGTGAAAGATATTACAATTAAAATAACTATTGAATATATTTTAAAATAGAATTTATTCCTGTGAGTCATAGCTGAATTTTCAGCATTGTTACTCCAATCACACGATAATTCAGAAATTATTCTAATATGCTGTTTAGCTGCTCAAAAAAAACATTCATTATAATTAATTTTTTATCAGTGTCGAAAACAGATTTTTATTCGTAATATTTTTGTGGAAATGGTGATACATTATCATTCAAAATTTTGGGGGCAAAAAAAAGAAATTAATACTTTTATGCAGCAAGGGTGCATTCAATTAATCAGAGCTGTCAGTAATGACATTTATTATGGTTACAAAATATTTTGAATGATTTATATTTCAAATAAATGCTGTTATTTTGAACTTTCTATTCATAAAAAAACGCATTATGGTTTCCACAGATTTATTAAGCAGCACAACTGTTTTCAACATAACAATAATAATAATAATAACAACAATAATCGTTTCTTGAGCACCAAATCAACATATCATTTCACACTAAGGAACATTTCACAAAAGAAAAAGTTATCTTTGCATCTGTGGAATACATTTTATTTTAAAATATATTTCCCAATATTAGGATTATACATAATTATCTTTTAAAAACAACTGTATTGAGATGTTTATGTTTAGTGAATAACGAATGAAAGTTATTTAAGAGATTCTGTACTGTATGTATATATATATGATATACAATACAGCCCACCATAAAGAGAATTTAAAACATTGCATGAATGTATGAAGGCTCCATACGTATCTCAGAAGTACATGCTCTGGTTTTAGAGGAACTGTAGAGGCAGTGCGGGGACTGTGCAGATATAACAGCAGCTAAAGCATGTGTCACAGCTTTAATGAAGTATAATGTGACACTGAAGGACCCTGCTATCACTGCTTTATTTGTCATGTCATCTACCCCAGCAGTGTAAAGCTCAGGCTGCTAGCTCTCTGCTGCTTAGCTCTGAGGATGAAGGCCTTACTCTGTGTTCTTACTATCCTCACTCTCCTCCTCACTCTCTCCACGGAGCGGCTGTAACCTGTACGGCGAGACAACACTTCAGCTGTCACTCAGGAGAAGAAAGTAACGGTACAGCAGTAAAGAGAAGCAAGCAAGAACTCGCATCATTCACACTGCTGTGAGAGAAAGATGCAGCACTGAAGGGTTGGAAGCAGAGTCCAAAATTATGTTTCTGCGAATGGAAATTCAAATACTAGGCGTGCTAATATATATATATATATATAATTTTTACTGGCCATTAAAGTGCACTGAATATAGATCAATATACGATTTGGGCTGACAATCTTACACTTTAAAAAAGATTTTTCAAAGTTGTACATAAAGATTATTGGAGTATGCTTTACAAGAAAATATTTTAGTCTTCTACAAAATTTCACATTCATTTCTGAGTTACTTGCCTTTTCTTTGTAACTATTTGTAAAATGTACCATCAGTGAAAATTAATTTTACATCAAATTTGTTTCAATGTACAGCAGCACAGGTCATTGGGTCATTTACAACATCATATAAGACTTTATTTAATTTACATCATACTTAATCATATAAGAATTTAACTGAATTTAATTCAAAAACACAAGCAAGAATTTTGTATATATAGACAATAGTTTAAAAGTTTGAAAAACATTATTATTTTTTTCCTGGAAGAAACGAATACTTTTTTCGTCAATCAATCAATTCGTGATCAAAAGTAACAGTAAATGTATGTAATATGTATATGATATATAATATATGTATTTATAAAATCAATTTCAAATAAATTCTGATCTTTTGAACTTTCTATGTATCAAAAAAAGATCATGGTTCCCACAAAAAAATTGAAGCAGCTCAATTGTTTTCAACATAATAATAATAATAATAATAATAATACATGTATCTTGAGCAGCAACTCAGCATTTTAAATGATTTCTGAAGATCATGTGACACTGAAGACTAGAGTAATGATGTTGAAAATTCAGCTTTGCATCACAGAAATAAATTACATTTTACAATATATTAAAATAGAAAACAGTTATTTAATAATAACATAACGTAACATATTGCTGTTTTTACTGTATTGTTGGTGAACAAATGAATCTTCTTTCAAAAACATAAACAAATCGTACTTATTTTGTAATTCATTGCGTTATTTAGTTTTTGTTTACATGCATGTAATGAAGTGTAATGTAACGAAGCACACAGATGACCACAAAGCTAATCGAAATTAAAATAAAAAGCTAGCTGTAATTCTAGGCCAAAGACTATTGTTACTTGTTTTTGTTATTTGGCGAGTGTTAATTTTAGACCCTGGCAGAAAGCAAAGAGTGAGAGCGGAAGAGAGGAGAGACACTTACTCTGGATCGTCTTCATTCTCTTCCTCCTGGATATTTGGCAAGTCTTTGTAAAACAAACAGTGAACAGGTGAATTCTGAACACTGTAAGTGTGTTTGTATATGTATAAGAGGTTTAGAGACAGCGTATTGGTCGCTTAAACCTTTTGTTGCCACTTTGTGGTTTATCACACCCCCAGATCTCAGTCTTAGCAAACACAGAACAGGGTTCCTCTCTGAGTTTGTGACTTACTGCTCCTCATTGTCCGGCTCTTCAGTTTTCGTGTCAACGATGATCTGTGCGGTCTGCTCTTCCTCCAGCAGTCTGACGGCAAATTCTGCAGCCTGCCGGGCCAGATCCTCCGCCATACGAGCTGCTTCCACACACTCCTGCTGCAGTCTACACACACACACACAACACACACACACACACACACACACACACACACACACACACACACACACACACACACACACACACACAACACACACACACACACACACACCACACACACACACACACATGTTTGTTTTTTATGGTTTACGGGGACTCTCCATAGGCGTAATGGTTTTTATACTGTACAAACTGTATGTGCTATTGCCCTACACCTCTAAACTTAGCCCTCACAGGAGATGGTGTGCCCATTTCTATTCCCCCCCCCAAAAAACTTACTCTGTATGATTTATAAGCATTTTGAATTATGGGGACACTGAAAATGTCCTCATAAATCACCTTCTCCTTGTAATACCTATGTCATACCCATGTCATTATACAAATTTGTGTCCTCATAAACACATAAACATGCCCACACACGCACACACACACACACACACCACACACACACACACACACACCACACACCCACACACACACACACACCACACACACACACACACCACACACACACAGAGAGAAACAGAGACATAGGGATGTAATGTCTTCACATGTTACTGAAATAAAAAAATTGAATGCATGACTTCAGGGGGTATTTATGTGCAGCCTCACATGAATGGCGACTGGGAAAAATGTTGATACCCGAGTTTCAGAGTTGGAAGAAATCAAACATTACATATTACATGACATAGCATAGAAGAGTGTTTCTGTAGTGACCGGTATGCCATTTGGTCATATACTTTTAAGTATATCTGTGATCATTTGATGCAATTTTTACACAGGGATACTGGCATTTAATTGTGAAATACTCTGCAGTAAACCTGGGTTTCATTTTTCAGACAACAATGCAACATTCAGCATACTCAAACTGGAAAAAACTCAAACTGGGTTAAATATATTTCTTTAACCAAGTCTTAAATGTACAGTAGCAAAATTAACTATTTAACACTGAGGGTCAGTGAGAGGATAAATACCAGTCACAAAAACTAAACTATGATTGGTTTTGGTGCAATTTACCTGGAAAAATATGCCCTCTTGCTCTCTACTTGGATGAGGTAGAGAGACGTACATCTACACGTTCATACTCGTTTGGCACTCAACAGAGGTAGTCGCTTTAGATTTCACTCCCCGCCCTACCCTTTTTTTCCTCTCTTGCTTGCTTCTGCTGTCTGTCTCATCTATGAAAAGACTCCTTCTGCACTGCTCTCCCAAACTACCAAAATTATGGATTTGATCAACTGGTCTCTCAGCGCGATTGATACCATCTTCTCAACGAGAAGTCTGGGTTCTGGGGAACCTGTTTGTCCTGACGGGACGTTCGCGGGCCGGATATACGAGGGATGCGTGGGAGAAGTGGCAAATCGTGTGTCTGGCGGCTCTTTCCGTGGAGGAAGGACGCTGAAGATATCTACCTTTTCGGCACCATGATAACAGGTATTCTGCTGGTTTGGATTAGGCCGTTACCCTGGTTATCGAAAAATTCAGAAGACGGGAACAGCTGTCCAAAGCCTCACAAGGCTGCCCGTTTTGATTGAAGCTGTGGGAAGAGCGGTCAGCAATGAGACTGAGACTATAAACCGAAATATGGATACCATCATGATGAAACTCACAGCTTTGGAAGTGAAACTTGGTTCAGAGATCAGAATGGACAAAGAGAATGAGCTGCGCTTTGCAGCTGTTCGCCCCAAAGTCACAACAACTTAATCTTATCTTTTCTGGCTCCCCGTACCGGCGCCTTGGCCAAGGCCGTCTGGATAACCACCCTGTGAGAGCGATGGAGTGTGAATCTTTTCCCCCCCTCCCCCGACTACGGACATTACTCCCCTCCCCCATTCAACTGCCTCTGTAAAAACGCTTTGTACCGCCACCTGTCGAGCAGGTCTGAGACCGGCGCCGAAATAAATGGCACTGGACCGGATGGCTGCTTGCCAGAGCTGGATATGTTCCCCATGTTGCAAGTCATGTGTTTATGGTATATGTGCTTTTGTGCTGAGGTGGTTTTTTTCTGTTCTCAGACTGTACTCCAAATGGAGCATAGTCTGGGGGTTAAAATTTTTTTTTCCTCCTCTCTCTCCTCATGTAAAA
>QVTF01009746.1:0-22144 GCA_003573665.1 Oxygymnocypris stewartii | reverse complement strand
TTTGTCGTGTCGTCTGACTTTGCTTTGTTTGTGACCTTGCCGTGTTGTTTCAGGTGGATACCCTTCGCCATGTTATCAGCCAGACAGGAGGATACAGTGACGGCCTCGCAGCAACCAGATGTACAGTCCGCAGGGCATCAATGTAAGGCGAGACAAAAACACTTCCTTTGTTTTGCCCTCTACCAATTATTTCAAAGCCATAGGGCTCAGAATGCCACTTAGTGCGACTTGTCTGGGAATCGTGGTCACTTAGTTGATTGCCTGTGTCGCGAGCGCCACGGGCGGCGCGCTGCCCAGCGAGACGTGGACACGAGAGCGGCCCGCATCTGTCTGAGCCCATCACATCCAATCAGATCGGCCCGGCACCTGCAGCCACGCGCCCCGCTGACGGGAACAGGTGACACCGGCTGCAAATGTATGGCCCCTCGCCGTGCCCCAAAGTCACCTGACCCTGATTATCCCCCCAAGGGCGGCACAGAAAAACACTCGGCGCTAAAAATACAGCCGCGCGCCTATGGTAAAACACTCGTAGGAGGACATCCTGTGTGTTCGGGAGGGAAGGGGCGCTGCTGGCAACTTGGCGCGCAGAGAAAATTCACAGCGACAAGCCGTGTGGTAAAGAGGAAAATCAATACGACAGACACGCGGGAGCGGAGTGTGGACTTGGGACAGCAATCCGAGCACATTGCTCAGATCAGGTTCCTGCCGAGCTAATGGCCTTGACAGCGAGCCGAGACGAGAACGAGAGAGAGGAGGAGGAGGAGGAGAGAGAGAGAGAGAGGAGGAGGAGAGAGAGAGAGGAGGAGGAGGAGGAGAGGAGGAGGAGAGAGAGAGAGAGAGAGAGAGAGAGAGAGAGAGAGAGAGGGAGGGAGGAGGAGAGAGAGAGAGAGAGGAGGAGGAGGAGGAGAGAGAGAGAGAGAGAGGAGGAGGAGAGAGAGAGAGAGAGAGGAGGAGAGAGAGAGAGAGAGAGAGAGGAGGAGGAGGAGAGGGGGGGCTGAGGCCGGTCGGTGTCTCCGTCCCGCTTCCATTCTGCCGTGCTCCGCTGCCGTATGTTAATGAGATCAAACATATTCATGGGAAAAGCACGGATTTATGTAAATCCTGTCCTGCTGTTTTGTGGGAATTGTGGGCTTGACTGCTGCACAAACACAGAACGGTGCTCGGGTCACATCGACTGCTTTCAAAACGCATTTAATACAGCATTCACACTGAATACAGTATTTGTTTGATCATGTGACACTGAAGACTGGAGTAATGATGCTGAAAATATAGCTTTGATCACAGAAATAAATTATATATTTTTTATATATTCACATATAAAATAGTTATTTTAAATGTAATAATATTTTGACATTTTACAGTTTTTACTGTATATTTACAGTATTTAAGCATTACGTAAAGCATTAGTGGCACGCAAATGAAAGAGATGACTTCTGATATTGTGTCTGTTGTTGGTTTACAGCATGCATTGATTCAACAGCAGCGTTTAAGACATCTCCTCTGTTCTTTAAATGGGTTTGATTGAGGAACATGATGCCGTGAAATGCAGTGTTAATGTCGAAAGCATTGCTTTCACTGCTGTCTGAGATTAGTGATGGATTCTGTGTTTCATTCTCTCCGTGTCCTTCACTGATTCCGGTTTTACTCTCGGAGCCTCTCTGTAGTGCGTGTGTGTGTGTGTGCGCGCGCGCGTGCGTGTGTGTGTGTCAGTATAAAAGACAAAAGCATCACACACAGAGCTCTTGCATGCTGATTCCTGTTTTCAGACTGACAGAAACCAACTAGATTACTCATAATGTTTTAATTAACAAAGGGTTTTTGACTTTTTAAAAACAAAATGATTCACATCTTACATTGTGTTCGCTCATTTGACCAAAACACACTACAACACACTAAAAACAGTAACATTGCATTTTAATACTGCGTTACATTATAAAATCTATTCACATAGAAAAAATATGGTACATTTTAATATTTCAAATTGTGGTAATATTTTCAACAGTTTTTGATGTGAATTCAATATATTCAAAAAAATGTAATTTATTCCTGTGAACAAATCTGTATTTTCAGCATCATTACTCCAGTCTTCAGCATCACATGATCTTCAGAAATTATTCTAATATGCTGATATATTATATTACATTTTTATGTTTTTTTTAAAATAACAAAATAAAAACTTTTTGCATGGTTTTAGTTCACTTTATAAACCCTGGTAAAACATCCTGCTTTCTGCTAAATTTCATAAATATATCCGATATACGGGTCATTTTGACCTATATGAGAGTTTTTGTCACTCTTCTGATTTTGGAAATAAAAATAATCTATTCAACGTTTCAACAAATGTATGATTTAATTGTATTCATTTTATAAACATGACACATTCTACACACTGAGATGAATGGATTTGACCATGAAATATTGATTTACACTCCATTCTTCCCTGATATTGTCATGTTTATTTGACACAAAATGTGCCTGATTGTTCATGTGTGTGTTGTCTCTCTCTCCGTCAGGCGAACGGTGTCTGGCAGGACCCCACCACCCCGTCCTCCGTCACCTCCCCCACAGAAGGACCCGGAAGCGTTCACTCCGACACCTCCAACTGATCCATCATCAGACGTCTCCATGCTACCTCTCCAACATCCACACTAGACACAACGCTCTACTGTATGTCCACCCTGCCTTCATCGTCACTGCAAACATCACGTCATGTTTGAAACTTGGTTGCAGTTTTACCATAGTGCCAAAGTACTTTTATACATCACAAGTCGTTTTACATTATAATAGACTCGTGCTCGAGCACTGCGTCTGAGCTGAACTAGATTTCTGTTCGTCTAATAACCTTTGCTTTGAATCTCCAAATACTTGGTTTATGTACATAAGGGAAAATCATAATTTCCCTGCTTTAGTGAGGAATAAAGGCAATGCGGTTTAGACTTAGATATCAAAATATTAATTTCTAAAGGTTATTAGAATCATTATCATTATTTTGCATTTGAAGTAAGATTCACGTCACACTTTGGTTCATTCATGTAATCTTGATGATTTTTTGTCTGATATTTATGTACAGACAGACGAATCCCTTTATATATCCTCTTCATCATCATCATCAGCGCACATCAGAATGCAATAAAAGGCAATCAGAAGTGAACCAATCCCAAATGTGAAATGGCTTTGTTTTCCGGTTTCGCCTTCTCTCCGGGCGACCTTGATACCAAAAACCACAGGCGTGTCCGCTCTTCCGTTCACATCCCATCCTTCATGCTGTAAATCGTGTCAAATCCTGAAACCAAAAATCCACGGCTGTTCTTGAGAAGAGAGGAGAAGCTCACGATGGCACACTAATGCAGAACGGGGGTTGGGTATATTTTTGATGCCCTCCTGTTGTGAATAGCCGATTGTCATTTCTGATTTCATATACGAATGCCATATATTTGATTTCTCACAAGCATAATGTGAATGCGCTAGCTTCTATATGTAGATGTGCACCTTTACTCTTCTTTTGCTCTCTTCATAACAGCAGCATCCACGCTCTGCTCGGTGGATTGAGAAGGAGACATGTAGAGGTTTCGGAGCTCTAGATAGTCTTTCTTTGGTTTGCCGTCTCATTGCTCGGCAGCACCGTATTCAGAAAAGCCTCATATAATGATGCTTGTAGTTTTTGCATATACAGCGGTTTGTAAAACATCAAATGTTTACTTTGTTGCATGTCTTTTGTTCTTAAACTCCTGCAGTGTTTTTGAATGTTTCTTCTTTTATATCAAGCGCAGAGACATTCTCTTGTCGAGTTTGAACTTGTAAGATCTCTGCAGATGTATAAAAGGAATACAATGGAACAGCAAACTATTGTCTTTTTGATTCCAACTCGTTTTTGTGAAGAAAAACTAACAAGGTGTAGGTTTTTTGGTCTCTTCATTTGTACTGGTAATGCATATTCCAAATAAATAGTTGCTTTTGTTGCAATATGTTTCTCTCTGGTGTCTGGTTTCATTTGTGCATTCATAATCAAATACTGTGTATTTTTGTGTGAATGAGATATTCTATTTTTTGTCATATTTTCAGTTTTCATATTAATTTAGATTTTTTTTTTATGATTTTGTAATTTATGGAAAATTTAAATGTGACGTTTATAGAATAAAACATAGTAAATCCAGAGAAACTGAGAATTATCAAGTGGTTTCTTGCTTATTTTCATAGCTGTATATGTACAGTTTTAGTTTGAGTTATTTTAGTATATCAACTTTAACTAAATGAGAAAACGTGGCCTTGGCAACAGCTGGAATTAATTCAGAAATGTTCAAGTGTATAATTATTTAATAGTTTTGCTTTTAGTTAACTATAACACCACTGAAATTTAAAATGTGAAATATCATCAGCCTGATATATAACTGGGTCATTTTGACCTATATCGTCTAGTACACCACTCTTCTATTGTTTGAATTGGAAATACTATATGAAATATTTCCAATAACTTAATATACTGATCTAGTCAGTGACTGATCATGCTCTGTAGCGATGGCATGCATCTCCTTCTCTCAGATGAATCTGGGTGATTTTGTGCTGATGAGGTTGTAAACGAGACTGATATATTTTAGTTGATGTGACTGAAAGAAATCACGTGTCTGACTCTGAGATGCAGAAACCTCGTAGCCTACACAATTAAGATCATGCTTCAAAACCTGCAGAAAAATATAAAACACTCATTCTCAAGAAACAGAATCAATTGTGTGTTGAATTTATTTTTCAATAAGATGTCATCCAATTTGCATGTTCAGTTCATTGTCATGGAACTGGTTATAGCCTAATATTAAAAATCAACTATATTTTGCTTTTACTAAATCGATAACATCATCACGCTTTCAATGTGTAGTTTTTGTTTTAAAATGCTTTTTCTGTGAATTTGTTCATGCACATTGTGCTCGAGGCTGTAAACACATTTAGCCATTGTATCTCCACACTGATATAAGCTAAATATGCTGATTACTAACCTGAAAAACCTTTTCAAATGAAATGATAAAATGCAAAAAAATCAGAATTTTGTCAAGGAGCAAATGGCAGCATTTTTCCTGGGAATGCCCCTCGGGTCTTACTGTAGGAACATGACTCCAGCAGCGTGTGTGTGAGATGCAGGGCTCCGGTGGATAAATGCGCTGCTTAGGTCCATTGTTTCCCGCGTGCACTTCATAAACACGCGCGCTCTCGGCCTCGGCGGGAAGCGTCTCTCTCTATCTGCCGCTTCAGGAGCGTCGTCTGTCTCAAAGAACAGCATGTCTGGAAAACAAAATGTCCAAAATGGGGGGGGGGGGGGGGTGAATGCAAAGCATCGCACGTGTATTGATAGCCACCATTTAGAGTATCTCTGTAGTCCATGTTTCACTCGCCACGAGCTGGACATTGTTCTGAAATTGAATTCAGAGCAGGAACCTTTGAGTGAATTAGACCCCTGGAGCCTACACAACATTAAATACACACTCAAAAAATAAATAAATTATTAAATGTAATGAATTAGAAAAAAGGCAGCTTTAAAATGCCATTGTATAATCTAATGCTAAGTAGCACGATCGTTTACTGGCCTTCACTTGACAGCAAAATGACAACATTTTCAAATCAACATAAAGATCCCAGAAGTAGTCTTTTTTTCAAAAGTTTTGAAATGACATCCCTAAACCCATCCGCTGTAAATGAAGCACGAGGCATAATAAACAGAATTAGGCTTTTATGATGCGCGTGTCCTGTATAAACAAAACAACATGCGTGCGTGTGTGCGCGTTCTGCATAATGCGCGTGTGATGTAGCGAATCAATGCCAGTACAATGACTGCACACGCGTCCTCCTCATCCTCACGAGCTCGCCGCAGGGGCGGATGGGATGGGAACAGCTCTCGGGTCTGCGCGGGGATTACGGAGCAGCGAGGTTCTCGCGCGTCCAGAGGGAGGACACGCCGCGTCTGCATCGAGCGATGAATTTGAAGCGTTCTGCGCCAGGGCTTTATCGTGTTGACACGCCGGATGAAGGTCGATGGGAGCTAAAGCTCCTCCCTAATGAGAGAGAATAGACATCAGGTTAGATGTTGGTATTGATTTTCTGCTTAATTCAGGAGGACGTGCGTAACCGTGTCCCGTTTGCGTCCGTCAGTGAGGCGCGTCACCAACCTTCCCAAAAAGAGCCTCGCGCGTTCCGTGCGGATCAAAGCGCAGAACGCGTCGCCGATCGCGGAAACGCTGTCAGTTCTGACGAGATGAACTTTCTCGATGTGGGTGTTGGGAGTTAAACAGCGCGGCTTTTGTGAGACGCACCTAAAGCGGCTCGTGTTAATGAATCAGACGCGCGTTTGCGCATCTTTGAAAACAACGCCTCGAGACAAACAGCAAACTTATCTCTTTGAAACAGCGCGCAAGCGAAGGGCGTGTGGGACGCGTCGCGCGGATGCGGAGACAATCTCAAGATCCGGACCCGTGTCTATTCTGTCTTTCTTGTCAAACAATTCTCTGTTTTGAAGGATTAAACGCGCGTTTGGCAGAACAAAAAGCCTGTTTGATTCGCAGTTTTCCGCTGCTTCGGAGGGTCAGGTTAAGTTGATTTGTTTGATACGTTATTTAAGTGTTACAGGGGTCAGTGTTTGTTGTTATTTCTGTCTCAGCTGAGTATAGATCTCGTGAACTCTATATTTCTCTGTCTGAGTAAAACATCTCCCTGCAACATGACAGCAAGACTCTCCAAAATCTGTGAAATTCATTTTTAAATCATAGATGAGGGAATGTTTCAATGACAACAAGAACAACAAACTATAAAAGCTTGTTTCTGCCACTGAATAAATCATACAAAAGGTATTTGTGATTCTGATTAACTTTGATAAACTTCTGATAAGCTTCCATAGAATTACAACTCACAAATTTCAATCTCACAATTCTGATCAAATCTTTATTTTTTAGTGGCGGAAGAAAGCTTCCATCATGATAAACACACAAATAACAACAAATCAACTTTTGTAATTTATTATGTTATTATTATAACTTTTTTGAACATATTCTGGTGTGGTGTTTGCCCATAAAACATCTGCCACCACAGTAGAGTGCATTACTGCCTCCTACGTTTCCAGCGGCACTGGTTCTGGAAGCACTTTTTCTATTCATTTTTATCCATAGGGATTTTACAAAGTCTTTATTAAAGAACTACAACCCAGCCACATTGGAGAATTACAACAGTACCTATTTTTATCTGAAGCAAAACGTAAAGAAAAATGAACAAAAAGACAAAGGTTTAAGACTTTGTAGCCTATATAATGGCTTTAGCCAGGCAAAGAACTACAATCCCATGATGCATTGCGAATTATATTAATCCAATATAAAAAGATGGCACACAAAAGCCAGACCTGAAGCCTGCTCTGATCCACCTCAGCCCCATCAGTACTATATATAAAGGTGCAGTTTCTATGTAAATGCATTCATGCCAACAGCATTAAATAGTCTGTATAAAGACGCCTAAATGCCACTCCAGAAGCACTTCTGTGCCACCTTTGCAGTGTAGTTTCATTAGACATTTAGTTGTGCGACTGCACACATTCTCACACCGCAAACATTCTTTGTTACTAATCTACATTTTTAATACACTGTTTCAAAAGTTGCATTTTAATTGTAATTTAGAGCAGCATGTCCAAGAATCGTCTGTTTATATTTACCATTGGTTTTAAAAGCATTGGTCTGATGGTTATACTGAAATCCAGAGGTGTTCTGTATGGGTTTAACTCGTTGCTAGGCTGTTATGAGTGGTTGCTAGGTGCATGTTTACTGCAGTCAAATGAGTGCACAGCTCTATTGCTCATCTGTTCTCCATTCCAGGTAAATCGCTATATCAAATTCATGATAATTACCTCTCACTCCTGCTATGCATGATTTTGATTGGCTCGTAAAAAAAAAAAAACTTTTTTATGGATGAACTTTATGAGTTCATTTGAGTCAAAAAGTGACCAGAACACGATTTCAAGATCTATATACATCATGATCAACAGTGTCGGGGGGGGGGGGGGGGGTGATGTATTACAAGTAACACGAGTTACGAAATAATATGACTTTTTTCAATGCATTACATTTTAATTTACAAGAAAATATCTGAGTTACTTTGTTAAAGCCACTTTTGTCCCATTTATTGACTGACGCTGTGTGAACATGAACTTATTAAATGTGAATGTGTATTAATTCATCCCACTCGCAAAACAACAGATTCAGATTCATCAGAATTAATTACAACAGTGAAATGCAAACTCAGAATATGACGCAAACCTTTTTTTTACTTTTACTTTTTAGTCATTTAGCAGCTTTTATCCAAAGCGACTTACAATAAGAAAAGTAACTACAACTAGAAGTTAAAACTCTATTAATACTATATATACATTCAAGAAAATTTGAAATTAAATACAATTTAACAATTTAGCATACAACAACATTTCAAAACGAAAAAATAAATAAAGCTAAAAACAAGTCAAAATATTAAAACAACAAAAGGTATACATGACACACCCATATTATGTGTTATTTAATTTTCATATAGTATGTTGAAGTAACGTGACTAAATAAATACAATTTATGAAAACTAAAACTAAAGAAAATACCTATAAAGACATAATAAATTCATACATAATTGATCTAAAATTAAAATAGATAAATCAAACGGCAGTAGTTTATCAGTAATCCTAACACGGTCAAACACACATGCTAACAAACAACAACTTATACATCGTAAGGAATTGGTTATACAAACTAAAACAGAAGTGAAACAAGCCGTAAGAAAGAAGATAAATAAAAGCGATACTTATATCTCTTCCCGGTGGAGTCGATGGTCTTTACCACTCTTCGGTCTTCTCATGAGGAGGTCTTCACGCGTCCGCTGCCGCGGTAAACTACGCTTCTTATACCAATCTAACAAAATACTCCAATTCAGCTGAACACACTTTCCTGTTAATCACAATAAACGACCAAGCAAGCCCCGACACTGACAAGAGACGCGATACAGTACGAGACCAACGCCATTTCAAGCACGTCTCCCTGCAATAATTCAATATATTAAACAACACAAATATATCTAATCACATTTTATTAACCGATGTGTTTGCTGCTGACCTTTAATGATCCAGTTCAACCATATTAATAATCAAAACAAACAATCAAGCCCTGCTCATATTTAACAAAATAAACACGAAAGTAACATAAAGCATTACTTTCCATAAAAAGTAACGTAATTAGTTACTTTTTTAGGGAGTAATGCAATATTGCAATGCATTATTTTAACCCAACACTGATGATCAATAAAACTCTAAATCAAAACTTCCCATTCTATGGAAGGCCACGTGGACCAGAAACACTAACGACTGCATGTTAATTGGGTGAACTGATATCAAGTCTCGTAATAATGAAAGTGTCCATTTAAAAAAACAATTAGCATTGCTATACATGCTATATTTGGACATTTTCTATTACAGTTCTACCAGATTTAATGGTCAATATTTGCAGATACTGTCTGAATTGGAAAAGTAAAAAAAACATGACAGTTGAATTAGTTAATTCTCAGTAATTATTTCCTCTTGTGTATTCATTAACACACACAGAACACAAAAGGGAAGGGAATGTTATACCTAATTTATGTGCACATGGAATGTGATTAAATCTAGGAGTCCTCTGAGAAGATTCATGAATCACCCGCCGATGCTCCTGATGCGATAATTGACTCAAAGAACTCGAAAGTGTCCCAAGCGCTGTGATTTTGACTTGCAGATTTAGCATTAAACACCCGCGCGGTGTGCGGTGATTACTGAAGGTGTGTGAAAGTCGTGGGTCACGGGTGAGAAGCGGGTAAACAGTGCTCCTGCTCATAAAGTGTATGATGATCCAGCAAATAGATTGTTTTTTATTGTACAATGTGTGCCATGATAAGAAAAACAAGTCGTTATACATGTCCAATGGTATACTACAATGGCATCGTGAAGTCATGTTTTATTATGGAGGCTATAAAGCTACGTTTAATGCTCAGATGTGATCACTACGACATTCACGTGAACCGTAAAACAAAGCATGAACCTAGAATGAAACACAACGTGCAGGAATCATAAGATTTAATCTCCTCAATGAGGCACATTAAATCAGAAACCAACTGTTTACACACACAAGCACTGTGACTTGACGACAGGAGCTTCCAGTGCAGAAGACAGTGCAGATATAATGCATCATTCATAATCGACAACATAATTATCAATGCTCAGAAAAGAAGTGACACCGAAAGTCAAGAAACTGTCAATCTCACTCTGGCACTCTGTTGTATGTGGAGTCCTGCCAGACCAATATTTCACGCTTGCAATTGGTTCAGAATGCAGAAGAAAAGTCATCATATCTCTCCTATTTTAGCTTCTCTCAAATGGTTACCAGTGAACTACAGGATAAAATATAAAACGCTTTTATATGTTTTTAAAAGCAGTGCATGGGATGGCTCCTGCTTACGTGTCTGAGCTCATTGCTGTCTCGTCAAGCACCTAGGTCTTTAAGATCGATAATAAGTTATTGCTTACTGTCCCTCGTACTCGTTTTAAAATATAAAGGGGGTCGGGCCTTTGCTGTTGCAGGGCCGAAGCTCTGAATAGTCTTCCTCAGGTACTCAGAGAGGTTTCAACTTTGAATGTTTTAAAGTTGAAGTCAAAAACTACCTCTTGTCTTTAGCCTGTGAGCGTGTGGGCTAGTTTTTGCTGTTTTAGCTGAATATGTGTTGTTTAAATTTGGGGGTTTAATGAGTGTTTCTTGATTGTACAAGCACTTTGGTCTGCAGGTGCAGTTGTAAAGTGCTCTATAAATAAAGGGAAAAAAAAAAAAAAATGAAATGGCAAGAACATGTTACTCATTTCCTAAATCTACAAAATGACAAGAAATAGATTAAAAAAATTTTTTTTAATTGTGATATTTATTTTTAACATCGATAGTTAAACATTTTACCCTTATTTCTAGTTGTGCTAATGTGAAACAAAGAATATATGATTTATTCATTATTTAGCACATCCGAATTTGCTGAATGCTAATTAAAATCCAGGCATTATATTATTTTCTACAGTGATACATTACCAGCTCACCACAGTTTCACCAAACCCTGCAGTGTTTGGTAGTGTTCTCCTGGATTTTGGGATCTCAAGTGAACCGTTAGTGATAAAATCTGAGCAAAAATTATTGAAAGCATAAATTAAATAAATGAAATAAATCAAATTAAATTTTCTTTATTATCAAATACACTACCATTCAAAAGTTTGGAGCCAGTAATTATAACATATAGATACTGTATATTAAAGAAGTTCCTTCTGCTCACCAAAGCTGCATTTAGTTGAATCAATAATATAGCAAAAACAGTAATACTGTGAAAAACAATACTTGTTTTCTATTGTAATATTTAACGTATTTATTCATGTGATCAAATCTGTATTTTCAGCATCATTTCTCCAGTCTTCAGTGTCACATGATCTCAGAAATAATAAAATATACTGATTTACTGCTCAAGAAATAGTTCTGATACATTATATTTTCCATAATTCTTTGATAAACAGAAAGTTCAAAAGAACAGCATTTATTTAATAAATAAACATGTCTTTACTGTAACTTTTTTGCATCAATTCAATGCATCCTTGATGAATAAAAAGCATTAGTTATACTTTAGTATTAGTAATACCGAACATGAGGATGGCGGAGCACTTAGCCCTCAGAAACACATTCAATAAAAAGCCAGCATTGCCACCTAGTGCCTGAAACAGACCTAATGTTTAGTAGATCTCGTTGCTCCTTTCACTGTGTTTTCTCAATATTACATCTGAATTTAAATCCTGAAATCTGATTTGACAAAAGGACATTGATAACAAGATTTCCCACAAATGAGTTTATTGAAAATGCACAAAACAAATGAGCTTTTTTGCTTCGTTTGGGTATCACTCGATGAAGGAAACTCATCGGTTTGTAAGGATGCATGGTGGATGCAGACTTGATGTTAGTCTTGATGTTGCTGGCATTTACCTGAGTAGAATTCAATCACAGCATGAGCATGATAAATGGTGATTTGTGCATGCATGTATTTCTGAACGTCATTAAATGTGGTACCAGGTTGTCCAGGCTGCTGTTGGGTGACCTGTCCCCTCCATGCCGCCTGATGACCCGTGGGTTCCAGCGATTGTGACCTGCTGTAGGTGTGGGCCCCGTGGGACATCATCGGCTGTCCAGGGTGACCAGAGGGACGGCTCCTGGTGGCCTGCATTTGGGAGAGTCCCTTTCCGAACCCCCACCGCTGCCACCAGAGCATTCGTGTCGGCGGGATTGAAGGATGGCTTGTTCTGTCTCAAAGCTGAAGAGAAACATCTGTTTAAACATCAATGGCTTTGCACACATGGAACAAGGGTTAACCTACCTGACGCTCAGAGTCTCTTTCATCACGAGGATTATTCAGCTTTTCCAAAAGATTCGAGCAAAGCTTATTCAGTGTTTGGACCAGTTTCTAAAAAGATAACAGAACAGAGTTCAACCTTTATACATTTCACATTTAAATGAGTTTACTGCAGAGTCAGGGTTAGTTTAACGATCAACCCTTAGATGGTCTTCGGTCATTCAAAAACAACAAACAAAAAAGTGTTCAGTTTTAAAATTATTATTATTTTTTCATTGGAATGGTGATTTTGGTGGTATTTGCAATATTAACACTAAATCAAAAGTGGAAATTATTAGAAAAGGCTAAATGGTCTTAATAAAATTGATTTTCATGATCAAAATGATGTGATTTTTTTTTTGAGTATAATCTACAAATCAACCAAAATAAAGTAGCAAATAAAATAAAATGCAGTAATTATGTATGCAAATACTCGTATAAGCAGCAACTAGGGAATACACAGTCCTCTCTCATACAGTATCTCACAGAAGTGACTACACCCCTCACATTTGTGTAAATATTTATTATATATTTTCATGTGAAAACACTGAAGAAATGACACTTTGCTACAATTTAAAGTACTGTGTACAGCTTGTATAACAGTGTAATGTACTGTCCCCTCAAAATAACTCACACACAGCCATTAATGTCTAAACCGCTGGCCACAAAAGTGAGTACAGTCCTAAGTGAAAAATGTCCAAATAAAAGATATAATAAAATATTTACAAAATGTGAGGGGGTGTGCTCACTTCTGTCAGATACTGTATATGTATATGCACATTAAACATACTTTTGCTTTATTTCCCACTATATAAAATAAAAAAAGTATTTTTTTTCTAATATTTGTATTTATATATGAATTATCTAAATTATTATATACAAATAATATAGAAATTAATAGTTAATAGATCATGTGAATATTGTCTAGTACCATAAATACTTTAAAAATGCCAACATTTTTAAGAATAAATATTATTTCGAGAAAATGTAAAAAATGAAGTGATTGTTTCGAGCTGTTGTAAACGGGGTATAGCCTCGTTTCTGGTTGAATAGGCCTTTATTACAGTCCGCATGTCGTCACCATCCGGCTCCGATTAGTATCGTAAGGAATTTCCACCATTTATTGGCAATGGACAGACGCCAGTTTTGTGAAGAAAATTCAAACTAATTTAGTTTAGTTGAACATTGGCATAATAAATGTTAATGTATTTATACCGATTCCAGACCATGTATCATGTCATCCTTCAGTTGAATGTGTAACATGAGCGTATATTAGCTGCCTGTCAGATTAATGAAGAGCACGCAGCTCAAGTTACTGCCAGAGGAATACTCATAACGATTTAATATTGTTTTTTAATTATATTTATTGCGATTAGCCTCCCGCTCTTGTTCACAGTATAATGTCATTCAATTAGGGATGCACCGATATGAACATTTTGGCCGATACCGATAATTCTTTATATTTGAAAGCCGATAACCGATATGTTGGCCGATAAATCAATATCCAAACTTTTATATACTTTTTGAGAGCCTGACTAAAAAAAAGGTCTCAGCATTAAAAGCCACGTCCCAAACACTTCACATAAGCAGCATAGTTTGAACAGAGTAAAAAAAAACAATACTCTCCCATTACCAATTTCGCCATAAAAAAATTAATAATGCAAACAAGTCATTGTAGATCATTACATGTGTAAGAATCAAAATGCATGTCCATGGATGAATAAAACGGAAGAGCCATCTGCATGGGCAATATTAATTACTAAAACATAGTGTTGATGAAAATAATAAGAGAAAATAAAGTGGTGGTTATTATTAATAATGCTTCAGTGATTTTGAAAAAGTAACAAATGAATAGACGACACTGTTTTAAATATCAGCTGCGTGCGCTGTATGACAACACCGTTAACTGAAGCGCTTGTTACAGCGGCTTAATTAGGCTGCATGAGAATCAGATATTTATAGAACATAAACATAATGTTACAAACTTATATATGCACACAATACGTAATGCACAGGTTATTTTGAACTAAGTATGCACTAGTCAGATGTGTAACTCGTGGACGCGCACTGCTTCCCGTAACATGCTCTGAAACACGACACCTAAACCCAAAGAATTCACAACGTTTGATTAATAATAATAAGAATGTTATATACAGGACAGTCCCAATCATAGTTATTAGTTGTGCGCTGCTGTTTGAGCTAAAGATGATCACCAGCAAACTGAAGCGCTCTATTAACGGTCTATTAACTTATATGAGATAAAGCAGATATACATAGGCTGCAAATGCACAAGCGAACTTAACAGTCATGGAGGTGTAGCTCCGTTGTGGACGCGCTCAACGCACACATAAAACACAGCGCACAAAGATTGCACAACATCATTTACAGTAATGTTCTTATTATAATTTGATGTAGCCTTTATGACAGACTTGCTCTGCACATGTTGCACATAAGTGTATTGTCCTTATCAAAGTGATTCCAAATCATATTTCAAGCATTTCAAAGCCATCATGCAAACAGCGCACATCTGAAGTGTCTCTGAAGGAAATAATGCATTATTTATCGGCTTAAAGATATCCGGCCAAATTTTCTTATCGGGCCGATACCGATAACAGAAAAATGGTGGCCGATATATCGTGCTCCCTACATTCAATCGTTGCACGCAATCACAGAGAATAACTCAATTAAGATTATTAAACTTATTTTTAATTCTCGTCTATGGGCTGGAAATATTTATTTATTCAAACAACTTCAATTTGATTGCAATTATAGAAGATTGCACCAAAGTCAGTGCGTGAAAAAATGTGAGCATTATGTTTAATACAACAAGTTTGCCCTAAACCTTTAATTAAATCCTTCTATTCAGCCTTTAGGATTGTATTAGGATTTAGGATTGATTTTAAAGTACTTCTACTCGTTTATAAGTCGCTCAATGACCTAGGACCTAAATACATTGCAGATATGCTCACTGAATATAAACCTAACAGACCACTCAGATCATTAGGATCGAGTCAGTTAGAAATACCAAGCGTTCACACAAACAAGGGGAGTCCGCTTTTAGCTATCATGCCGCCCGCAGCTGGAATCAGCTTCCAGAAGAGATCAGATGTGCTAAAACATTAGCCACATTTAAATCCAGTCTCAAAACTCATCTGTTTAGCTGTGCATTTGTTGAATGAGCGCTGTGCAACATCCGAAACTGACTGCCATTATTTTATGTGTAATAATTTTTCTATTTAACTGTTTTAAATCTCATTTTAAATCAATTTCTATATCATTTTAAATTTCCTTGTTTTATTATTTTTAAACTTCTTGTTTTTATTGCTGTGAATGATTATTTTCACTTTCTTTTATGTAAAGCACTTTGAATTACCAATGTGTATGAAATGTGCTATACAAATAAACTTGCCTTGCCTTTAGTCATAATGAATGTTTTTCGCTTTTGCTAATTCTAATGCTTATTAATGTGATATGTTGTTTGTATAGTTTTATTCCTGTTCTGTAATGAAATAAGGTGATCAGACAGTGAAGAATTGCCTATACACATACAGAATGCCTCACGCGCCCCTGTTTGAGTCACGAAATACGCTTCAGAATATCATGACAATATATTCCTTGGTTTCATAATACTCAATGAATTGTGGTAAACTGAGATGGGTGTCTTTAGAAGATGTTTATGTGCTGAATTCTACATAAATAATCCATAACAATGCCGTGCTATGGGTACAGCCAGTGATGGAGGCTGTAGCGGAAGTCTTTTATGCTACTATTTGAATCTCCCGCTTTTCGAACGTGAAAGTGTGATAAAGGCTTGTCTTCTGAAGACAAGGATTTGATTGAGGGCTTGCTAAGGTGCTGCTTTGTTGAGTCAGGTAAAGAAGGCTCATGTGTTTGTTCACCTGAGCTACTTCAGGTCCGATCCGGGCCGCTTCGGCGCTCAGGTGTTTCTCCTGTTCCTCCACCTCCGGGTCGGGTTTGGTCCTGAGATGATCCGGCACTATCTCATGGCTGAACACAGGCACCCGCTGCTCTGTTATTTTCTGTAACAGAAGTAACAGCATCTTTAAAAGCCAGTTACACTGTCATAAGCAGCGTGACTCTGTGAATACACTCACCAACAGCTCTTCATCTCGATCAGGAGACAGCAGCAGGGGGATGATGACCTGGGACCTGTAGGATGGGGTCTTCTCGTTTTTTAACACTTTGTTGATGGTGTTCAGCTGCCCAGACAGAAGGGCGAAATTATCCAGCACCGAGGGCCTGAATTCAAAACATCCGCGTCAATATAGAGACAGATCCACTGCGAGTTTATCAGGAAAGATCTGTAGTTCTCACTCACCATGTGAGTCTGTCATGCTCGTTTTCCAGTTTCAAGATGAAACTCTGCAGGGAACCTTTCAGATGAGCCACCCGAGAGAGCAGCGACTCCAGAGACGCCTCCAGCTGCTTCTCCTCCCGCTGCTGTCGAAATAACACACAAACACACCACATCAGCGCTTATATGACCTAGAAACAATAATACATGTTAACAAAAACATGCTGCAGTGCGGTTAGCATGCCAGCACTCTCTACGCAAACAAAACCAACCACAAAAAATATTTATTTTTGAAAACTACACGCGTCATTAATTGTAAGTGAGTCTATAGACATTTGAAACAGCTGTAAAAATAAGCTTAAAGTAAAAACATTTAACAATTTACCTGCATTTCAAAGCTACCGTTACTGTCAGAACAGCACGCTAAAGCGGAAGTAAACAAACACGCGCAGCAGCTAAATGAGTCCGTCTGTCTGCAAACGGTTCCTAAACTTGTAAATAACTTTTCTAATATATAAGTGTAAATAGAATCTCCACATAATTTTTATACAAGTATTGTAGTTTTTGTTCGAATTTAAGTCCTAAATACTTCTTAGTACACGGAACTAAACACACTATTTAGGAATTCGATATATTTAATACAAATAAATAAATGTTCAATTAAAAATGTCTTTAATTTAACTTCTAATTATTCAGAATTGCATTAAAATAAAAATACTATAATTAATGCGAGTATAACATTTTCTCTGTGTATTTATGAACGTATGAGGGCTTTTATTTGAATTCGTGAACGGGAAGTGAAGCAGCTGCAGTCAGATAAACTGCAGTTCACGGACACCAACTCTAAAACTCGCTCAAAATCAACCTGCCAGTATGAGAAGCACGGCATGGCAGACAGACAGGACAATGAGGTAAACTAAACTCTTGTTTGGACCGAGTGTGCTTGTTTTATTCAGTTCCTTCGGAATGGTTTACTGCTTGGGTATAACAGAACAGGAGAAAAACATTGATTTTAGGGAACAATATGAGACTTTTATTCTACTATCCATGCACCGAATGCCTTTTCTACCTGTTAACTAAATAAAGAGATATTTGGAGAGGTTTAGGCGGAGGTTGGACGTAAATCAGTTTAATGCAGTTCTGTCATGTGTCTGCAGCCCCTCCCTCAGACTGCACAACAACAACAACAACATGCTCTTCATATACTTCAGTGCAATCAAATGTGGACACACTGCATATAGTAATCTATTCTTCTTCAAATGTAGCTGAAGCGTTTTGAAACTGTCCAGCAGTGGATATACATTGTTTTCAGTGTAACACTGCAGTGTGTTTCAACACTGGACTCATCTTGAACCCTGTCAGGAATCAATCAGACAGTCAAACTATAAAGACATGTTGTTCTTGATTTTGTTTTCTTTTGCATAATAAACAGTTTGGTTTCTTTGTCTGGTGTCTTGAAGTAGAATTATATGTAATTTTTTTGCGTAGTTATGTACTACTTTTGACTTGTTTCTGGAAGGATAACTACTAATTAATCAATGCTGAATGCAGGTGTCTGATGGCTGGAGGTCTCTATGGTGTCACTAAACCCATAATCAGATAGCAATAGAATGTAATTAAATATGCTAAATGTTAGATGACACCACCCGGGATAGTATTTATTTAGAAAATGCAAAATAATTATTATTTGTATGTTAAATAATTTTTAAGGAACTTTAATACACGTACAATATTCCCTTTAACCTGTGTATTTGTAAACATGTAAAAGCGCCTTTAGTTTTTTATTATCTTAACGATGTTGTATATGTGAAACTTACGTTATATGTTGAACATATGCTATACAGCGTAACTACAACATCATTAGGATTAATGTTGTCTATGTATCTGTCAAAAAACAGCTTATTTCTCATTTTAAGAACTAAAGACCAGCTTTTTATCCAGGAATGTGGTCTTATATTGAAATGATCAATGCAAATGTTTGTTCCCATGTTTAAATGTTTTCTGGTGTTTTTCTCATTGAAGGTGGAGGAGGCTGAGCAGGTGTACCTGCTGATGAAAGAGGAGTACCGGATATCCCGCAACGTGCGTCTGTCCTGGTTCCTCAACCGGCTCAATCAGGTCGTTCGGCCCAGTCCGCTGTCTGAGCTGGTGAGAGACCGTTTGATTCCACAATCGGCTAATGGCTCTCGGTGTGAATATCTAGAGAAAAGAGTGATTTCATTCTGATAAACTATTTTCCAAAAGTTTGGGGTTGGCAGGTTTTTGAACGAAGCCTCTTCTACTCATTAAGGCTGCATTTATATAATCAAAAATACAGTAATATTGTGAAATACTTTTACAGTTTAAAATAACTGTTTTCTATGTGTATATATTGTAAAATGTAATTTATTCCTGTAATCAAATATGAATTTGCAGTCTTATTACTCCATTCTTGATCCTTCAGAAATCATTCTAATATGATTTTTATTTTTTAAGTAGAAAATTCAAAAGTTAGTATAATTGTCTCTTCCATCACTTTTGATCAATTTAATGCATCCTTGCTCAATAATAGTATTAGCTTCTTTAAAAAAAAAAATCTTAATGACCTTTAAATTGTAATGCACATTTATTTTAATGGCAGAAAATGAGATTACATGAATTAAAAAACTTATTTTACACAATATTTACTCAAAATTCCACTCATGTAAATTGTCCAAGCAGACATGATTACCAGCTGATGTAATAATCCTTAAATGGCCAAATGACGGTCAATTAACCGCCCTTTAATATATTCTTTCTTTGTTTAATTATCTTTAAATGCATGTCTCGAATTCACGGATCACATGACACCGTATCCCATCATATCCTGTGAGAATCTCTCTGTGTGTGTGTGTGTGTGTCTGTCAGCTGAAGTCAGAGAACGAGCTGGATGTTTTGAGCGTCCTCCCGAAAGGATGGCAGCCCGATTCTCCTTCCTCGTCCTGCCCGTGTCTGCTGGTTCCCTCCACACGCATCACCTTCCTGGCGCGCAGGTACCGCTTCATCATCGAGCTGGACCTGAGCCCATCCACCGGGATCGTGGTACGAGACCATCATCATCATCACATTCAGTAACACTTATTTTAAGGTGTCCTTGTTACATGCACTTACTATTATAATAACAATTAATTATGCATAATTACATGCCTAATCCTAACCATATAGTAAATACATGTAGTTAAGTAACATTACTCAGTACTTCAATGTGTATTTACACTGTAACAACGACACCTTAAAATAAAGTGTAGCCCTTGTTTGAAATGAAATGATCTCTTTGAAGAGTGAAACGTCTGTTTTCAGGACGACAGCACAGGAGAGATGATCTTTGATGAAGTCTTCCACGCTCTGTCTCGGTGCTTGGTTGGTTTGGCAAAACCCTTTAAAATCCCAGGAACGGATCACGTGTTCCAGCCACAGATCTTCATCACTATTCTGGCGTATTCCTCCATCATTGGCCTTAGCTCTCATCAGGTCTGGCTCTCAGGTCTTTGTGAATCTATAACTGGGTTTTTTCTTCTTCTGATCAGCTATATCTCATGACTCTGCCCTTCAGGTGTTGGTTCAGGGCTGTCTGCTGGACTGTATGGATTTGGAGCAGTTCTTGCATCAGATCTATCAGCAGCTGAGAGCCGTGGAGAGCAGCATCGCTGACGTCCTACAGCAGCAGCACGATCAGGCAAGAGCAGCTCGCTTGAGGTTTTCATACTCACAATAAATCAATACGTAGAGAGAAGCCACAGTACTATGCAGTACAGATAGTTCACCTGACATCATGTAATCACCCTCCACTTGTTCCAAACCTGTATGAGTTTCTTCTGTTGAACACAAAGGAGGAGAGTAAATGATGACAGAATGTTATCATGTTCAGAAAATTAGCTTCTTAACCATGATAAAATCACTGTAATGCACAGCCACTAGAGCATTATTGTTTTTATAAAATGGGAGCAATGGCAATATGATAAAATATTGTGATATTATGAAATAATTCAGCACGACCTGTCATGTGTTTTTGCTTAATTAATGTTCATATGTTATTATTATATTTTGTATAATAATTTTATTCTGTCTTGTCAAAAAACTGCTGTTCAAAAGTTTGGGTTCAGTAAGATTTTTTTGAAAGAAATCAATTTTAATCAGCAAGAATTTCTTAAATTGACAGTAAAAACATTTATGATGTAATAAAATATATTCTATTAAATCATATAAAATAAAAAATATTTCTACTTCAAATAAATGCTGTACTTTTCTGTTCATCAAAGAATCCTGAAACCTAAAATATGTCACGTTTTCCACAAAAATATGTAAAGCAGCACAACTGTTTTCAACATTGATAATAATCTAAATTTCTTGAGCAGCAAATCATCATATTAGAATGATTTCTGAAGATCACGTGACACTGAAGACTGGACTCGTATTCTTAAAGATTATAAGAATTCATTTATTGAGCTCCTAATTTAGCTTAAACATTTCTAACAAGTACTCTTAGCTTAAACGTGATTCAGGACCAATCTGAGAGTAACTCTGAGCGAGGAAAAGACAAAAACTTGAATCTTAGTGAGGAGGCGGGGCTGACCCCGTTGCTAGCTATGACACAGTCTTTTGAAGACTGTGATTGGTTGGTTTCCAAGAAGGAAATAAAAGAGCGCTTTTAAGAGTAGGGTTTATTAGAAGCCTTCATTTTGAAATTACTGCCGTGATTTTTTTGCTGCTTTCTCTCTCTCTCTCTTCTCTCTCTCTCTCGCGCGCTCTCTCTCTCTCTCTTCTCGCTCTCTCTCTCTCTCTCTCTCTCTCTCTCTCTTCTCTCTCTTCTCTCTCTCTCTCTCTCTCTCTCTCTCTCTCTCTTCTCTCTCTCTCTCTCTCTCTCTCTCTTCTCGCTCTCTTCTCTCTCTCTCTCTCTCTCTTCTCTCTCGCGCTCTCGCCTCTCTTCTCGCTCTCTCTCACTCTCTTCTCTCTCGTGCTCTCTCCTCTTCTTGCTCTCTCGCTCTCTCTCTCTCTCTCTCGCTCTCTCACTCTCTTCTCTCTCGCTCTCTCTCTCTCTCTCTCTCTCGCTCTCTCTTCTCTCTCACTCACTCACTCACTCACTCACTCATTCACTCTCTCACACACACACACACACATTATATATGCATATATATTCTTTTTTTTATTTTATTTACCAGGCTGTCATACTTAACATATTTTATAGGAAATGAACAGAGACACAATAAGGTTCTGAAAGTGTTGTCAGGCACGGACCTAAATCATCACTGCAGCATAGTTGCATGTTTCCAGTTGCCAAAAATGTTAATGTAGTTAATGTAGTGATTATGTCCATTTCTGGCGCGATGGCATTTCTGCGCGGTGTCGGAGATGTTAGCATGTCTCAAATAAGATCAT
>QVTF01009744.1:0-165607 GCA_003573665.1 Oxygymnocypris stewartii | reverse complement strand
CCGTTCATTTAGCGCAGCTTTGAATGCGGTTGTGAATCCTGACAATGTAAATGCATCAGTTCGGCTATATATGTGGTTCTGACGGTCGTATAATAACAGAATGATCTATGAAGGCTCTATGAAGTGATGATGCCATACTAGCCTTTAACTTCTGCTCTAGAGTCTTGTTTGTATTAAACATGGCAGAAAAAGAGTCTTAAGGGGATAACTGCAGGCTCACGCAATGGGCGTGGCTAAAGGTGCGACGCACTCCATGCCAATCTATGTATTTTTATAATCGACTTAATCGCTGCAGCCCTACTGTATCCCCAAACCAGCTCACTCTAACCCTTCTGTCCCTGAAATAATTCCCCTGTCATTGCCCAAGAGACCATTAATTAACTATCTAACTATCCTGTCTCAGTCAAAAAAATCTTCGTTTCGAAGTCCCGTTTTGACCAAAGAGCCTGATTTTGAATTGTCTGTTGATCCAGTTTCAGTCAATGAACCCGAGTTTGAACTGTCAGCCTGTCCCGTTTCAGTCAGTAACCCTGTCTATGAACTGTCATTCTGTCCAGATTTTTTTTCACAGCCCCCTTTGTTCATATTTAACAAGGGTGCAAATATTAGCAGAGGGCACTGTATATTCGTGAAAAAGCACTTACAATGTGGGAAATTCCCACAAACATTTCGTCCTGAAAGACACTCGGTATAGTTATTGGAATGTGTCTGCGCGTTTTATGAGTTTAAACATTCAAGATTTTTTAAACCATTTTGTACAAACCCGATTCCAAAAAAGTTGGGACACTGTACAAATTGTGAATAAAAACAGAATGCAATGATGTGGAAGTTTCAAATTTCAATATTTTATTCAGAATACAACATAGATGACATATCAAATGTTTAAACTGAGAAAATTTATAATTTTAAGGGAAAAATAAGTTGATTTTAAATTTCATGGCATCAACGCATCTCAAAAAAGTTGGGACAAGGCCATGTTTACCACTGTGTGGCATCCCCTCTTCTTTTTATAACAGTCTGCAAACGTCTGGGGACTGAGGAGACAAGTTGCTCAAGTTTAGGAATAAGAATGTTGTCCCATTCTTGTCTAATACAGGCTTCTAGTTGCTCAACTGTCTTAGGTCTTCTTTGTCGCATCTTCCTCTTTATGATGCGCCAAATGTTTTCTATGGGTGAAAGATCTGGACTGCAGGCTGGCCATTTCAGTACCCGGATCCTTCTTCTACGCAGCCATGATGTTGTAATTGATGCAGTATGTGGTCTGGCATTGTCATGTTGGAAAATGCAAGGTCTTCCCTGAAAGAGACTACGTCTGGATGGGAGCATATGTTGTTCTAGAACTTGGATATACCTTTCAGCATTGATGGTGCCTTTCCAGATGTGTAAGCTGCCCATGCCACACGCACTCATGCAACCCCATACCATCAGAGATGCAGGCTTCTGAACTGAGCGCTGATAACAACTTGGGTTGTCCTTGTCCTCTTTAGTCCGGATGACATGGTGTCCCAGTTTTCCAAAAAGAACTTCACATTTTGATTCGTCTGACCACAGAACAGTTTTCCACTTTGCCACAGTCCATTTTAAATGAGCCTTGGCCCAGAGAAAACGCCAGCGCTTCTGGATCATGTTTAGATATGGCTTCTTTTTTGACCTATAGAGTTTTAGCCGGCAACGGCGAATGGCACGATGGATTGTGTTCACCGACAATGTTTTCTGGAAGTATTCCTGAGCCCATGTTGTGATTTCCATTACAGTAGCATTCCTGTATGTGATGCAGTGCCGTCTAAGGGCCCGAAGATCACGGGCATCCAGTATGGTTTTCCGGCCTTGACCCTTACGCACAGAAATTGTTCCAGATTCTCTGAATCTTTGGATGATATTATGCACTGTAGATGATGATAACTTCAAACTCTTTGCAATTTTTCTCTGAGAAACTCCTTTCTGATATTGCTCCACTATTTCTCGCCACAGCATTGGGGGAATTGGTGATCCTCTTCCCATCTTGAGAGGCTATTTTTATACCCAATCATGTTGCCATTTGACCTAATAAGTTGAAAATTGGTCCTCCAGCTGTTCCTTATATGTACATTTAACTTTTCCGGCCTCTTATTGCTACCTGTCCCAACTTTTTTGGAATGTGTAGCTCTCATGAAATCCAAAATGAGCCAATATTTGGCATGACTTTTCAAAATGTCTCACTTTCAACATTTGATATGTTATCTATATTCTATTGTGAATAAAATATACGTTTATGAGATTGTAAATTATTGCATTCCTTTTTAATTCACAATTTGTACAGTGTCCCAACTTTTTTGGAATCGGGTTTGTATAATAAACAGCAAAAAACTGCAGTATTCACTCACTCACTCTCAGAGAGATGGATAACACCCAAAGCACACTCAGACAGCCTGCCAATAATGAATTGCATTGTTTTTACATCTTATAGCTTAAATGTTCTGATACATACAAAAATGCCCATCTTGGTGAGCCTATTCATGTAAACACAGTCAGTTAGCCTATATCTCAAGTGAACAAAAGCAACTGAGAAAGAAAACGCATGTATAACAGTAGATCCACACATTTTGGTCTTAAATAGATAGCAGTCTAAAAAACCTGCTGCTGTCTGGTGTGGCCCTGTCCCAAATGGCACACTTCATGTGCACTTGCCTGTCCGCACTGAAGCAAACTCTACAGTAGATATCCACCCGACAGTCAAAGCAGCACTATGTAATGAAAGTATGGACTCCGAGGAAGACTGTGAGGGTTTAGGGTGTTATTTGGGACAGAGCCTGTGTCATTAATTTTAATTAAAAAAGGACCGAGAAAATCACTTGCATGATTAACTGTTTAACTTTAATTGCAAGGATTTATGTGTGTTTATTTATACATTGAAGATGATCCAATGTTATTTTGTATTTGATTACTTAATTTAATTTCTGCAGTACCTGAATACTACAAGGCCTAGTTACAGTTTAATTTTACAAATAAAAAGACAGTTGTACTCTATTTTTTTTTTTATTGTATTCATAACAAATCCAAATTTAACCCCTGCTTGTATGTCCAAAATCTATATTTCCATTTGCAGCTGTGCTTTGTGCACAGTGAACATGTCTAAAAACTCATCATTAGCAGAAACTCGAACTGACTGCACCATTGTTGGGGCCGCTAGGTAGTAGCACTCACTTTAGTTTGACTACTAAAATCGAATTTGCCAATAATGTCACATTATTGAATGTGTCCTTTATGGTAATGTTCCACAGGTCACTATTTTTAGATTTTAAAATATAAATATATATTTATATAACATTATGTAGCATGTCATATCTGTTAATATGTACATTTTATTAAAAAGACAAAGTAATTAGAATGTCTAAGTGTGTGCATAAAATACTACAGTTACAGGCTAGTTTAATTAAAAAATAAAATGAAAATAAAAACTTAAATACAAGGTATCTGTTTTAAATATAAAATATTACATGCAGTATTGCAGTATTCATTACCAAAAGTTTAAAAGTTTTCCAAAAAATCTGGAAGGAGAATAAAAAGGTGCAATAACTTAGAACCAGAGGTAATTAATCTAAATTAATAAAATAAAATAATTGAATACAATATTCACAGTAATATAAATTATGTTTAATAATAATAATAATAAAGTACATTTTCGCATTCACTCATGACATGACACATGAGTGAGAAGTTTTTCTTTGTATTATTATCAACTGATTGATGAAGCTTAACAGAGAAAATGTTTCAATGAAAATAAACTGAATTAAGCATATTTCATAGTAAATTGTAACTATGAACATTTTGGTCTATATTTTTCAGCATGAAATGACATGACCATTCCTTTTATGCTATTTTGAGATAAAATACAACACTGCAAACACATACAACAGAATTGTATCATTATTTCTTCAAGATATTTATACATGATTTCAAGATTTGGTTGCGGACTTCTTTCAAGTTTAAACCATAGATTACAGGATTTAAAAGAGGTGGTACAATAATTATTTCTAAAGCCAAAAAACTACGCAGGTCATCTGGGAAATCGCTTGAGCCGTATCTGTTGTACATTGTATCAAAAAGCATTGCGGCACTGAAATTAAGTAATGAAATTACATGAGGCACACATGTCTGCCAAAATTTTCTTCTGCACTCTAATGATGCTTTACATGCAATGGCAAGCTTTACATAGGACACAATAATCACGGCGAAAATGCACAAATTTAATGAAATGCTTATTAATCCATAAATGTTATTGGTGACCGTTGATTCACATGAGAGCTTTACCATTGACCAGTTGTCACAATACAGTTTATCAATGTGATTTTTACATAATGCCAACTTATTTGATAGGAGCAGAGCAATAAGTGTTGAAATTAATGGTACAGTCCAACAAACAAAAAGTAATATGACACAAGAAAATGTGTTCATCTTTGAGTGATAGTCTAAAGGTCGACATATGGCCACATGTCTGTCATATGCCATCGCTGCTAATGTAGAATATTCACATTTAATTGAACTGTAAATAACAAAAGATTGAAAAGCACACATATAAGACGGAATCACATATGAATCCAGTATTAAATCCATATAATCCATTTAAACACAGATTGCACAGAAAAATTTACATTGGTTGATGAAGGGCTCTCTCCAAAACAATGACCACACAAAGGCAACTGTTCAAAAACAATATTAGACCATAAATAAAGAAAAAGCATGCAAAATATATATGTCTATATGATTTAGAGCCTTGAGGTTCCATCAATGTGTAGGTTGCAAAATCAGTAGTATTAACCATTATCTCTGTATGTTACAAATTTAATTTGATATTTGATTATTTACAAACACCAAATGTGAATAAAAATTAAATCTCAAGTAACTGATAAACATCAATGTCTTTTACCAAGCTTAAAATATAACACAAAACTGCTAATACTAGCCAACTATTACCATGCCAGAGTCCTCATCTTGCATGTTCACAAGCACAAAGTGGCTCTAAAGACAACTGACATGCTTATAAAAGCCTTTTTCCTTACAGCACATTCTCAGGGAGACTCGAGCATACACACCTCAGGGATTATTTAACAAAATGTATTTATCATAAATATGTGATTTTCAGTATAAATTAGAATTTTTTTTGTATATTCCTGAAACACATGCAAAATAAATTTGAAAGTAAACAGATGTAAAATCTGAAAATATACACTGAAGACAATCATTCAACAGATTGTTACATAAAAATGCATGTAGCTTTCATTCAATTTATTTCCACTTGTAGTTATTAATTGAAAAAATAAACCGTGTATATTTTCTAGTGGTGGGCCGTTATCGGCGTTAACGTGCTGCGTTAACGCGAGACTCTTATCGGCGATAAAAAAAATATCGCCGTTAATCTATTCTCAAAGTTGGGTTGGGAGCTGGGTCTATACTACGCACTATGATGACTTTCACCCTGATATTTTAGCGCGGATGTATACCTAGCCGAATTGCACTGTAGGGGGCGAGAACGAGTCTTCGAACTAGAGGCTCGCAGTCCGTGATGGACAGATTGTTAACGGCTGGTCTATGTGGTAATACAATCGGCCAGGACATCCAAACGCTCACCTATCATTCATCAACCTCAAATATGGCTTTTCATCTGAAAGATGTATGTAGTAGCAACTTTACATGGCCGCTCAATATGATGTTAACCTAGAGAAATGTGCGCTATTGAAGTGTTTGTGTGGAAGCGCGTTTGCTGCAGGACAGGCTCCGGTGCGCTCACTTGCTCTTAAAATCTCCGTCATTCTTGGTCATACAGATAAAAGTAGCCTAATACATCTTTCGAATCTGTAAAGACTCTACGTTTATTTGTGTGCACTCAGAATAACAACGAAACGTTGCGCTTTTAAGCAAACAGGATGCGTTTTAGGTCTCATGTGAACTTGAGCTAGAAACTCCGTCTTTGAAAAATATATCTATAGAGAGTGAAATGTCTAAAAAATAAAAATAGAAGACGTGTGTGTTAGCATGGATGATTTACATGAAATTTAATCTGTGCAACACTGTGCATAAAATGGCTTTCAGTTCAATATAATAACAAAAAACGACATTTTGGGTTTTTATTCAACTAATAAGGTGGACACGCTGTGATCTGTACTATATTTTTACTGTAATTGACAGTTATCGGCAAAAAAAAAAAAAAAAAAAACAACAACACGGGAGTGGGAGGGAATGGGAGTCATTCTTCCGGGAGTGGAACGGGATTTTCCTCCAGTTTTTTCGTGGGATTGGGACGGGAAGAGATTAAAGTTTGTGATGCATTTTGGAAACAGGAGATGAGCCCCTGGTCTAATGCGCCACCTGGCTTGAGAAACCCGTTCTCAAAGACTTACTTTTAGTCATTATTTGGGTAGCACACATATTCTGAATGCCTTCGGCAGAATTCAAATGAGCCATTTTAATCTAGATTAATCTAGATTAATTCCAAAATTAATCTAGATTAATCTAGATTAAAAAAATTAATCTATGCCCACCTCTAATATTTTCATTTAGGAATTTATTATTAATATACATTCTATAATTAATTTATATTTATATTTTTATTTGATTTTTTATAATTTATGTATTTTATCTTTTTTTTATTTTTTACATTAACTGTATTATATATGTATGTATATATATATATATATATATACACTGACCAAAATTATAAATGCAACACTTTTGTTATTACCCCCATTTTTCATGAGCTGAACTCAAAGATCTAAGACTTTTTCTGTACACAAAAGGCATATTTCTCTAAAATATTGTTCACAAATCTGTCTAAATCTGTGTTAGTGAGCACTTCTTTGTTGAGATAATACATCCACCTCACAGGTGTGGCATATCAAGATGCTGATTAGACAGCATGATTATTGCACACGTGTGCCTTAGGCTGGCCACAATAAAAGGCCCCTCTGAAATGTGAAGTTTTATCACACAGCACAATGCCACAGATGTCGCAAGTTTTGAGGAAGCGTGCAATTGGCACGCTGACTGCAGGAATGTCCACCAGAGCTGTTGCCCGTGAATTGAATGTTAATTTCTCTACCATAAGCCGTTTCCAAAGGCATATAACAGTGTTATATCCAGTGTTGGGGAAAGTTACTTTTAAAAACAATGCATTATAATATTGCGTTACTCCCTAAAAAAGTAACTAATTAAGTTATTTACTTTTTATGGAAAGTAATGCATTACGTTACTTTTTCGTTACTTTTTAAATATGAGCAGGGCTTGATTGTTTGTTTTTAATATAAGAAGTTCTATTTCTAGTAAATTTAAAAGCCCTTTCACACCAAAAAGTGTAATGAATAAACCTCAGGCTGAAGGAAAAGTAAGTTCAGGTTTGTACAATAGAATGCAGGAGAAGAAGGTTCAACACTCTTCAGCAATAAAAAAAACAATGAAGCACAATTGTTAGTTTATCTAAAGTAATTTTTGCTTATTAGTATGGTTGAACTGGATCATAAAAGTTCAGCAGCAAAGACATTGGTTAATAAAATGGGATTCGATACATTTTTGTTGTGGTTGAAGTCTTGGATGAAGATAGTCGAGTTGAAGGATGTTTTGAGAATAAAAAGGTTTTTATTGAAGAATTGTTCAGCCCAAACGATACTGATTGCCTCACACATTTGAAGTGTTCTGCTAGCAGGTCATGTGAAAACAATGCCGCTCTCTATTCAGCTGTCTGCCTAGACAGTTCACTAACCCCACCCGTGCTGGTGTCACGCCATACCGCACCCTAACTTTGATTTAGGGGTTTTGGTAAAATTCCACAGCAGACTGGCTGTGCTCAGACTGGCTTCCAAAACCCTGCCTCTGGAGTAGAACACTCTCTGCCGGGCACGCCCCCACGGACCTCTTACTCCTCACGCAGCGAACATCCCGTCCGGTTCCTGGGTGATTTCGCTGGTCTGTCCCACGGGGCGCCCAGCATTTCATTCGGTGCGCCATCTGTAGATAGGATGTCGATCGCAGCATCGGGGGATGGGCTCACGTCCTCTGAGGATGAAGGTGCGGTGGGGCTGCCCCCCTCGGGTGTTGTCGCTGATGATGACAACCCCTCGGAGGACCTCAGAGGAAGCCAACCATCAGCGACTATACTGACTTAACCAAAGTCAGCCATAAATGGAGGATCAGCACCTGGAGACAACCTCTACAGCCCTGACCATCAGAGGAGTCTAGGACACATAGATGAGCCCCAGAGACAGATCTCCAGTGAGGACCTCGTCACCTAGAATTCCATCGGGGAAAGACCCCTGGAACAAGTGGACCACTTACACTCTGACTTTGCTGCAGTTGGAACAAACTACTGATTCGTCTGGCCAGAGGGGAACTGGCCCCCCGACTGAGCCTGGTTTCTCCCAAGGTTTTTTCTCCATTCTGTCACCGATGGAGTTTTCGTTCCTTGCCGCTGTCGCCTCTGGCTTGCTTAGTTGGGGACACTTAATTTCCAGCACAATCATCGACTTAATTGCACAGATATTATTTAAACTGAACTAAGCTGGACAATGCCATTACTAAATTCAATAATGAAATGCATTCAGCTGATAATTGAGTGTTAAATCCTGTCATTTTACATTATTGACACAATTTGCCTATTTTGATATTGTGCAGTGCTTTGTTACAATTTGTATTGTTAAAAGCGCAATATAAATAAAGGTGACTTGACTTGACGCCACCGCCGCACCGGACCCAGAGCTGACGGCCATGCTTGCCCGGGCTGCCATGAGCATCGGGCTGGAGGCTCATAACCGCGCCCTGCCCCGGTGCCTTTCTTCCCGGAGGTGCATGAGGAGCTGATGAAGTCGTGGATGGCCCCTTTCACAGCCAGAAGCCCCTCGTCCGCCTCCTCCATCCTCACTACCCTCGACGGCGGAGTGGCCAGGGGGTACGCGGGCATTCCCCAGGTGGAGAGAGCGATCGCGGTGCACCTGTGCCCACGAAACGCTGCCACTTGGAGGAACCCCCACTTGGGGCAACCTCAGTCTGCCCGTCGCCGTGGGCGCAGGATGAATCCCACCAGGCCTCCCCTTGTGCTCTCTTGGGACCTCTCTATCGTCCTGACTGGACTTCAGAGGGGCCCCTTTGAGCCGCTGGACTCAGTCGAGCTGAAGTTCCTGTCTCTTAAGACAGCGCTCCTGACCGCGCTCACTTCCATTAAATGGGTCGGGGACCTCCAGGCGTTTTCGGTAAGCAAAGAGTGCCTTGTGTTCGGGCCGGTCTACTCTCACGTTGTCTTGAGACCCCGGCCTGGATACGTGCCCAAGGTTCCCACCACGCCCTTCCACGATCAGGTGGTGAACCTGCAAGCACTGCCCTCGGAGGAGGCAGATCCAGCCTTAGCGTTGCTGTGTCCCGTAAGAGCATTGCGCATATACGTGGACCGCACCCGGAGTGTCAGAAGCTCCGAGCAGAAAGGGTAAGGTTTCCCTCACTGCAAACCCGTGTCTTCCCTGTGACAGAGCTTCTGTCAGGTTCTACTGGCAGCCCTCCTCCCTACTCCTAGGTAGGATCTGCCCCAGAGTCCAGTCGTATGTAGTACTGCCCCAAGCCTGGGCCAGTCCATATCAGTGTCTCCACATGTTACCTCCCTTCGGGCAGGATGTGGCCTCTGTAGCGCCCTTCTCTGGAAGGCTCGCTTCCCTGCCGTTACGACAAGCTGTAACAACAAATAGGAAAGACCTGAAGCTGTCTTTCACTGAAGGTCAAAATCCCTTCCGATTCCGTGGGGAAAGGAACAGCGGCTTGGCTATCTCCAGCAGCGATGTACTCAGTGGTCCCGGTGGGCACCAAGGTTAGCGAATTTGCGCTGGAGCGATAGGAAGGTTGCAACCTCTTGCATGGTATTTGTCTGTCACGCACTCGCTTGTCAATATCTGCATGCCACAAGGTTGTGACGGGGTTCAGCTTGTGGCTCTTTCCATAGGACCCCTATGTCGTCACGACATAACTCGTAGTGACCGACAGATAGGGAACGTCTAGGTTACGTACGTAACCCCCGTTTCCTCATGGAGGGAACGGAGACATTATGTCCCCATGAACCGCTAGCCTGTCAAGCGGGTCTGTGACCGGCGCCGAAACAAATGGCTGCTGGACCGGATGGCTGCTTGCCAGAGCTGGATTTGTTTTCCCCTGTTGCAAGAGTCGTGTGTTTATGGTGTATGTGCTTTTGTGCTGAGGTGTTTTTTTCCTGTTCTCACACTGTACTCCCTATGGAGCATAGTCTGTTTTTTTTCCTGTTTTTTTTCACTTTCCTCATGTTAATGCTGTATTTTCTTCAATTCCCTGTCTTCCTGTTCTGTCTACCCCCTTGTCATATGTATGTTGTGTATGTATGGACAGGTTGATGGCTAATTTCGCTGGTACTTGTGACTAGTGACAATAAAGGGCTACTACTACTACTACTACTACTACCATGCCACAATCTTGAACCCTCGCTGGTTGCCAGGGACTCGTCTCGGCTCCTCAGCCTAAAACCTAATGAGTGGATGCACCTGTCGCCCTTTTATACCCGTATGCACGGGAGTGGCTCAGGTATGCAAAATCCACTAGCCAATTTCATTGGCGTTTTCTCTTTAGTCAGAGATGTACGGGGCTTCCAGGTAAATCCCCTATGTCGTTACGACATAACGTCTCCGTTCCCTCCATCAGGGAACGGGGTTTACGTATGTAACCTAGACACTACTCACCCTCTCCACAGGGGTCCCACTGATCATAAGAGGAGTGTAGGGCCGCTGCTGTCTCTTCCTGAAGTCCACGATCAGTTCCTTAGTTTTGCTCACGTTCAGAGAGAGACAGTTGTCCTGGCACCATGATGTGAGTCTCTCTACCTCATCCAAGTAACAATGGAAGTGGAGCTGTGAGAGGACACGCAGTCGTGTGTGTAGAGAGAGTAGAGCAGACCGGATGGCTGCTTGCCAGAGCTGGATTTGTTTTCCCCTGTTGCAAGAGTCGTGTGTTTATGGTGTATGTGCTTTTGTGCTGAGGTGTTTTTTTCCTGTTCTCACACTGTACTCCCTAAGGAGCATAGTCTGTTTTTTTTTCCTGTTTTTTTTTCACTTTCCTCATGTTAATGCTGTATTTTCTTCAATTCCCTGTCTTCCTGTTCTGTCTACCCCCTTGTCATATGTATGTTGTGTATGTATGGACAGGTTGATGGCTAATTTCGCTGGTACTTGTGACTAGTGACAATAAAGGGCTACTACTACTACTACTACTACCATGCCACAATCTTGAACCCTCGCTGGTTGCCAGGGACTCGTCTCGGCTCTTCAGCCTAAAACCTAATGAGTGGATGCACCTGTCGCCCTTTTATACCCGTATGCACGGGAGTGGCTCAGGTATGCAAAATCCACTAGCCAATTTCATTGGCGTTTTCTCTTTAGTCAGAGATGTTCGGGGCTTCCAGGTAAATCCCCTATGTCGTTACGACATAACGTCTCCGTTCCCTCCATCAGGGAACGGGGTTTACGTACGTAACCTAGACACTACTCACCCTCTCCACAGGGGTCCCACTGATCATAAGAGGAGTGTAGGGCCGCTGCTGTCTCTTCCTGAAGTCCACGATCAGTTCCTTAGTTTTGCTCACGTTCAGAGAGAGACAGTTGTCCTGGCACCATGATGTGAGTCTCTCTACCTCATCCAAGTAACAATGGAAGTGGAGCTGTGAGAGGACACGCAGTCGTGGGTGTAGAGAGAGTAGAGCAGGGGGCTCAGGACACAGCCCTGTGGGGCTCCTATGTTCAGGGTGATGGAATTGGAGGTGAACTGGCCGACTTTCACCACTTGTGGTCTGGCGGTGAGGAAATCTTGAATCCAGTCACAGAGTGAAGTGTTTAGGCCGAGGTCTGAGAGTTTGACAGCTAGCTTGGTGGGGACTATAGTGTTGAAAGCTGAGCTATAGTCAATGAATAGCAGCCTGACATAGTTGCCATTTTTGCTGTCAATGTGAGTGAGGGAGGAGTGCAGTACCTGAGAGATAGCATCATCAGTAGACCTATTTGCCCGATAGGCAAACTGAAGAGGGTCCAAAGTAGCAGGGATGGAGGAGCAAATGTGTTTCTTTAAAAGTCTCTCAAAAACCTTCATGACTGTCGATGTGAGGGCAACTGGACGATAGTCATTCAGGCAAGAGGGTTTACTGTTCTTAGGCACAGAGATTATGACAGATTTTTTAAAGGAGGTGGGAACAACAGAGGTAGCAAGGGACTCATTAAATATGGATGTAAACAAACCAGCAAGCTGATCAGCACAGGACCTCAGAACGCGGCCAGTAATCCCATCAGGTCCTGCTGCTTTCCTGACGTTCACTCTCTTTAGTTCCCTCCGAACCTCGTCCTCCGACACGGTGATTACATGATCATCGATGCTCTGTCTGCTGCTTCCTGACGCGCTGCTCGGCAGAGTCGCGCCGCCGCCATTGCATTCAAAGCGGCCGTAGAAGGTGTTTAGCTCTTCGGCCAGCAACGGTTCTGCTCTCACCTCTGCGGAAGAGTTATTTCCAGAGGAACATATGGTCTTCAGTCCCTGCCACATGTGTCGAGAGTCATTGAGCTGGAAATGTGACTCAATTCTCTCCCTGTACCAGCATTTAGCGGCTCTTACTGCCCGACGGAGAGCGTAGCATGATGCTTTGTACTCGCTCATGTTTCCTGACAACAGACCGGCATTGTATGCGGCAGTACGATGGTTAACCGCATCACGGATTGATCTGTCCACCCACGGTTTCTGATTAGAAAATGTCCTTATTGTTACCGTTTCAGTGGCCTGTCCGGTTAGCGTGTTTATGAAGCTTAATGCTACATCCGTGAATTCGCTGACGTCAGATGAACTCGCCCGGAACATGTCCCAGTCGACGTCATCAAGAGACGCCTGTAGCATAGCTTCAGAGTGGGAGGACCGGCGCATCACTTCCCTCTCCACCGGCGTTTCATGAACGATCCTTTGTTTGTGTTCCGGTGTGAGGAAAATGGCGAGATGATCCGATTTTCCAAAAGCCGGCAGTGAGTGGGCTTTGTAGGCATTTTTGAGTGTAGCAATGATCGAGTGTTTTCAGTCCTCTGGTTGGACAGGATATATGCTGATTAAAGTTCGGCAAGACCTTCTTGAGGTTGGCTTTGTTAAAGTCCCCGGCGATGATGAAGGCAGCGTCAGGATGTTTGTTGTTATATCCGCTGAGCACATCGTGGAGATTGGGCAAAGCCAAGCTAGTGTCAGCTTGTGGTGGAATGTAGACAGAAGTAATGACGATTGATGAAAATTCCCGGGGCATATAGAATGGGCGGCAGATAATGGAGAGATGTTCTAGATGAGGCGAGCAGGAGCACGACAGAATGGAGATATTTCTGGGGTCACACCATTTCTTGTTAATCATGAAACACACTCCACCACCTTTGGTTTTTCCGGCCTCGGCTGTTCTGTCCATCCGTAAAACAAAAAAGTTATCAGACGGTGTTACAGCGGTGTCCGGGACCGTCGGCGTGAGCCATGTTTCAGTCAAACAAAGGATGTTACAGTCTCTAATGTCCCGTTGGAAACTTATCCTGGCTCTAAGATCGTCCATCTTATTCTCCAAGGATTGGACATTAGCGAGCAGAATACTCGGTAGAGGAGGACTGTGAGCCCTTTCCCTCAGTCTATTGCGTATTCCAGCGCGTCTCCCACGATGTTTCCTTCGTCTCCTGCGGTTATTCAGGTGGTCATTGTTCAACTCGTTGTTTCCGAAGTATCTCCAATGGCCACGCTGGGTCCGTGGATAAAGTGTCCCGAATCAGGTTAGTGTAGCGCTGTCCAATGTCCAAAAGTGTTCTTCTGTTGTGCATAATCATTGTAGACGATACACGTATAAAAAGAGAAGTAAAAAAGTAAAAATAGGTAAAAGAAAACACATAAAAAGCACAATTCTGAGCGGAGCTAATTCACAGGCGACTGAACTCAGCAGCGCCATCGGAAGTGGCTTTATTTCCTTTACTGTTCTACTACACCACCCTGGCCCAAATATTTTCCTATCTATGCTTCCTTCGGTTCTTTCATAGCAAGTGTAATTATTTTTATAGGCCACTACGTTAGGAGGCATTGATAGTTTTAGTGCGGGGTATCTGATTTCATCCGCCTCACACCCTGTTACATTTTCCTGACAAAATACAAGGCATGTTTGACTTTTTCCCATTGCTGGCATTGTCGCCAAATTTTGACGTGCAGTTGCACAGAAATAACAACCTTGTGCCTGGGTTGTTCTTGCCGTATATTTTACCCATTCCAACCACTCATTTATATCTCCATACCCTGTTTCTATTGCGAATGTATCTTCTATTGTCACCTGGCCTAGTTCTTTTACTGTTACCTTTCTCTCTTCCAACACTCCTGGTCTTATCAATGGAGTTGCCATGTAATACGTAATACGAAGGCCATACACACCCATACATATTATACCCCCTCCATGCTATCTTGTTTCCACCACAGTTAACTATGTCACATAGGTCAATTTGTACTGTCTTTTCTTTGTTTTCTACAGCCGTTATTGTCACAGCAACTTGTCCCACTATCCCCTTTAAGTTACTATAAGTTCCATCAGTCCTATCACTATCAACCACCACATCCTCATTTGGTCGAGTATAAACCTTTACGTGTATGGTTGATTCTCCAAAGATTTTGTTAACTAATGTCTCTACTTTGGACCACTCTCATCTGTCCAATCCACACCCTATCTTTGGGATAGCTAAAGTGGTTATGTTTTGCTCTAGACAGATCCTTCTGGCATTTATTAAGCTCTGTTCCAAATTGTCGTAAGTGGGTCTGTCACTCGCTTTTTCTTTGGTAATTAAGTGTAGTATCCTTCTTCCTTTCTTTTCTATATAAGCACACTCTCCCACCCCCTTTTTGTTGTTCCACTAATTCTTCTACCCTGTATCTGTTTCTAAATTCTAAGGTTATTCCTGCCCCTAGGGCACAGTCTTTACTTATGCAGTGACCCAATGCTTCGTCCCCAGGGCTTTCGAACAGGTTCTTAGCTTTGTGTGTTATTACCTCGCTTTTGTTCGTGTTTATTTTAAGGCAGTGTGAAATGTGGTACCAGAAGTTTGATCCCTGCACTTTGATTGATGTGGGAGTGGCAGATGTCACCTCATACGGTCCTTCACGTCTGGGTTCGTCCCACTTCCTTCGATACACTTTTATGTAGACCAGATCCCCCACTGCTATCCGTCCACTTCTGTTTGATTCGTCTGGAGTTTCTCTTGGTCGGGATTCAGTCTGAAAAATACTTGCATGAATTTTGGTTAGAGTTGTCAAATATTTATCTAATTCACTTTTCAATTTGTCTATATCTTCTATTTCTATCATTTCTCTGTCTCCTCTTGGCATTCTCGTAACCATTTCGTGAGGTGTCAATTTAGTTCTATGGTTTGTTATCGCCATTAGGGCTATTAGTAGCGCTGTTACCCAATTCAGGCCTGTTTGTGCACAGATTTCGGAAAGCTTTCCTTTTAGTGTTTGATTCATTCGTTCGACTCTGCCTTGAGACTGACTGAGATAGGCTGACCCATACTTAATTGTTGTCACGAGAGATGAGGTCGAGGACTCAAATACAGAGAAATAGTTATTTTTAATAATAAAATAAAACAAAGCAGAACAAAAACCACCCCGAAGTGGAAAAACAAGCATTCAGGCAGGCAGGCAGGCAGGCAGGAATAAAACTGGAGCACAGTCAACATGAAACACTCACGTAACATACGACACATGAAAGACAACGGATCAGCACAGGACTGCAGACACAAGGAGACTATATAGGGAGACAAACGAGGGTAACGAGGGAGACACAGCTGGAGCCACTGAAACAATGATTAAGTAACAAGATGGGAGGGGACAGACAATCGACATGGGAGCACATGGCATCCAACAAACAACAAGCCATGTGCTCAACACACAGAGACATCTGGTGGCCAGCCTGGGCACACCAGCAGGACCGTGACATAACCCCCCCTTTAAGGAGCGGATCCCAGACGCTCCACACACACTAAACAGAAAAATGTCTAGGAGGGAGGTGGGCCAGGCCCGTGGAGTGGAAGAGGGCCTGGAGCAATGGGCACACAGGGGTGCCAAGGTGGGGCTGGCCCTGGAGCGTGCTCTGTATGTTCCCAGACCGGAGCGGGGTCCAGGACTGAAGTGGACAGCATGGGCTCCCGGACTGGAGCGGAATCTGTGTGCTCCCAGACCGGAGCGGGCTCTGGAGTGGACTGCATGGGCTCCCGGAACGGAGCGGACTGCGTGGGCTTCCGGAACGGAGCAGACTGCGTGGGCTCCCAGAACGGAGCGGACCCTGGAGTGGACTCCGTGGACATCCTTGCTGGCTAATCCTCTGCTTAGTCCTCTCTTCTCACTGAACGGCTGATCCGTTCAGTCACGAGAGATGAGGTCGAGGACTCAAATGCAGAGAAATAGTTATTTTTAATAATAAAATAAAACAAAGCAGAACAAAAACCATCCCGAAGGGGAAAAACAAGCAGGCAGGCAGGCAGGCAGGCATAAAACTGGAGCACAGTCAACATGAAACACTCACGTAACGTACGACACATGAAAGACAATGGATCAGCACAGGACTGCAGACACAAGGAGACTATATAGGGAGACAAACGAGGGTAACGATGGAGACACAGCTGGAGCCACTGAAACAATGATTAAGTAACAAGATGGGAGGGGACAGACAATCGACATGGGAGCACATGGCACCAACAAACAACAAGCCATGTGCTCAACACACAGAGACATCTGGTGGCAAGCCTGGGCACACCAGCAGGACCGTGACAATTGTTATGTGTAGTTTCTCACACATTTTCTTAACTACGCTGGATTTGGATGGCGATTTATTCCCAGTGGAGGAGCAAGCTCTGCGCTGCTCACGTGACCAGTCACATGATTGTCTGCTGTAAAAAAATATTATTTTTTTTGTACAAATTTATTCTTATTATTGTGTAAAATGTATATAAAAATACTTTATGTAAAATGTTTTCTTTTTCCAAGCATATTTTTGTTATGGAATCAGAGCTCACACAGAGGATAAGTACAAAAACAGGTGTTTATTTGAACAGCAGAGTAAAGCAAAGATGAGTAGAACTTCAGAATAGATTTAACTGTTGAGATGGGATGATGATGGTGATATAACTTTGCCTTGCCAGGAACCCGTAGAATGGAGAGTAGCTCACACTTCGTGAGGAGCCAGGAATACTGCTGGAGATCATTGAAGGGAACAGGACGACGGAGACAGGAATACACACTGCTGGAGACGAGACAGGAGGTTAATAATATCAGGTAGGGTACAGGTAAGTAGCTTGGAGAGTTTGGAATGAGTCCACTTCGTAGGAATGAGATCGGACATCTGACTGTGGTGAGGTGTGAGGTCTGTGGTGATGAGGTGTTGATAGAGAGCAGGTGTGTTCTATTAGTATTTAGGTGAAGGTGTGCGTTGTGATTGGCTGACGTGGGAGCCTGGCCGATCTGTGACAATTTTATAATGTATAATCCTATTTATTATTTGACTATTTAAATCTTCTGTTTAAAAATAGGTAAATAGATGTGCTATAGTTATACATAATTATACATGATGTAGGCTAGTTATGTATATATCTGTTTATAATACACAGTTAAAAAATTATATTGAATACCTGCTGCTGCCAAAATAAAGACCCATTTAGAATGTTTGCGTGCTTTTCTACTCTTTCTGCTCCCAGTCGCTATTGTGGAGCACTTATGAAGTATTGCTCTTTTAAATACTTTCCAGAATTTCAGAAATAATAATGTATACAAATTATAGCTACCGAAGTACAACAAATTACCACAAGACCTTGGTGTTTGTCAAAAAACACTAGGTAATTCGGCCGGGGATTTTTAGGGGGGTGGTGACAGATAAACGCCGACATTCTGGACTCGGACTGCAATTATATCACCAACTACCCCCTGTATATGGTGAAAATCGCTTACGTCCCCATGAGAAACAATTACTGTCTGAATAGAGGTTTAGCTACATTTCAGCTAACCTATTACATGGTAGCTTATAAGTCATGGATGTTAGCAAGACAAATTAACTATTTTTTGTCTTTTGGATAATAAGCTGTAAATTCAGTGCACGGGTGTGGTGGCTCCTGCCGTTTCTACTAAGAATCACGCTTGAAGTCTTGGGGTTTTGATGCCAGAAAAATCGACTTTATTATCAGAGATAATGCAGTCAACAGTCACTATAGAGAATCTCCCGAGTCTACATACTCTTTTAAACAGTTTTCCTTTAAGGCGTGTTCCATACATTTCCTATTTCATAGTCATTGTTGACCTTCTTTTGGCTGTGTCTCCCTCTGCTTCCTGGAGCAGACAATATTCCTCAAATTAAGAGACCCTATCATGTCAAACCAGGATGTGCAGTTTTACCTTAAACCATACGTCTCGACATTCCATTCTTCTGCAGGCCTCTACACACACACAGGCAGATACATGATTATAATAGTAGAATAACTTGATACATAATTGGCATTGATTATACTTGATTCATTTACATTTTGATTAATAAAACTCTTCTACATTAGCTTAGTCTTTTGTTCATCACCACTCACTTCCACACCAAGACAAACTGGCACACACTGTTTGGCACATGCCAGAAAGGCAGAGAGCCACAGAAGTGAAGCCCTACCTCCCTTTCCAGTTGTGCCAAACAGTGTGTGCTACACTGTTGTGCTGTGAAGAGATGCATAGGGGAGAAAGGCATAGGGACTGGTCAGTCTCTCAAAATTTCCCGACCCACCTTGTTATTTTGATATTTTTTTTGTTCACAAAAACACACACACACACACACACACACACACACACACACACACACACACACACACACACACACACATACATGCAATAAAAAAATATTTTCTGAAGGATTTTAGTTCAATTTATGTGCAGGACACTTTGCTTAATAATAAAGTAGTAGTAAGTATACTACACCACCTGTCAAAATGATTGATGACAGGTGGGCGGGGCTTCCGGTATAGGGGCGGGACTTCCGGTATAAGGCGGGACTTCCGGTGTAGGCGGGACTTCCGGTGTAGGCGGGACTTCCTGTATAAGGCGGGACTTCCTGTATAAGACGGGACTTCCTGTATAGGCGGGACTTCCTGTATAAGGCGGGACTTCCGGTATAATCAATCATGTTGTCATGACAGTAGGTTTTGATGTTTTGACAGGTGGTTTTGTTGGTTTTGATGTTATTGACAGTAGGTTTTGATGGTTTTGATGTTTTGACAGCAGGTTTTGATGTTTTTGACAGGTGGTTTTGATGGTTTTGATGTTTTGACAGCAGGTTTTGATGTTTTGACAGGTGGTTTTGATGGTTTTGATGTTTTGACAGCAGGTTTTGATGATTTTGATGATTTTGACAGGTGGTTTTGATGTTTTGACAGCAGGTTTTGATGGTTTTGATGTTTTGACAGCAGGTTTTGATGATTTTGATGATTTTGACAGGTGGTTTTGATGGTTTTGAAGGCTGTATAATAAATGACAGCAGGTTTTGATGATTTTGATGATTTTGACAGTTGGTTTTGATGGTTTTGAAGGCTGTATAATAAATGACAGAAGGTTTTGTCTTTTGAAGACGCTGTTATCAGGAAATTCCCCCTCCCATCCGCCGCTTCCCATAGCAGCGTATCTGTGGCTGTGCTGTGAAAAACTGTGAAGTGCATCTCCCCCAAACATCTGTTCTTTTTAAAACAAAAGATCAAGCCTACATCTCGCCTCTAACACCGGAGGCTAAAGTAAGGGAAAACTTCAAAACAATAAAGTCCGAGTATATCATTTATAAAAGAGTGCAAAAATAGACGACGTAAACCAAATAAGAGTCAAACAGCGTAATAGAAAACAATAAAGACAAAGAAAACTAGGATTCGAATGTGGATAAGCTAACAAAGGTCCACTTTGTTATATTACAATAAGTTATATAAAGTTAAACAAGTTTTAATATAAAGAAAATGCGACGTATATACACGTAAAAATAAGCAATGTTTTTATTTTCCAGAAAGCGTTGTTTAAAATTAGGTAAAATACGGTGTAAGAAAACAAATAAAAATGAAGACAGGTTATTTAAACAACTAAGACAATATTAACATTAAATAATATAGAGTAACCTTACTTACTGTGGTATAAAATAAAATATCAAGCCGTTAAAAAAGATACGTTTGTCAGAAGTTTGTAATATTACAATTTAAAACTAGTTAGTTTGACAATGAAAATAAAAAAAATCTAACTTTTAAGAAGACAGAAGTTGTCACAAGAAAAGGTGGGAAACAAGGAAAAATAACAAACGTTGTCCAAAAAGAAGGTAATCTCAGAGACAAAAGATAAGTCTATCATAACTTAGCTGAAGGTAAAAGTTAAACAAAAGAAAAAGTCCCCGACCGGCGAGAAGTCCGCGCGTGTCCGTTTCAAACGCAGAATGGCGAGACAACCGGTTCCAGGCAGACCGCGCCTACGCCCCATCCCCTAGATCCGGACGAGGAGGGACCAAAACTGAGATTTAAAAGGATTTAATCCATGACTGTTTTTAAAACATTAAAGTTAATTTTAATAAGTCTTTTACATGTCTTAATTAAACCAGTCAACATCATTCACCTAAATCTTTTCACTTTAATAAATAGTAGACCTATAGTTTTACTTTTAAACAAACAAGTCCTAGCCTCTGGGGGGAAAGTTTGTTTAACAACACATTTTACTTTATTTACTCTTTGCTTTTTGTCAATCTTACGATACGTTATAACAGCTAAAACACAGGTATACACATACAAATATTTAACAGGAATGAAACCAAATCAATAACTCTCTGATTTTCTTGCCATAAGACTTGTTATCATTTGAAATACGCGTGCAGCATGTAAACGTTTTTTTTTATATTTCATCTCAAGCAGTGCAACGAAGTTTGAAGACGGTCGTGTCAATATCACATTTCACGCAGCCCGAGATGCCAGTGAAGTTTTTTAGTCAGACGATCAAAGCAACACCGTTGGATCAATTTATGACACAGTTTTGGAGGAAGCGCAGAGGTGTAAACGCACACACATACGCACACGAGCGCTGGAACGGTTCACCGTCCGGTCATGGGATGCATGCCCTATTGAACCTCGTTTTATGACAAACATCTGCTGAATTAAAAAATTAGGTTAAGTTTTAGAAAATAAAGTACATTTAATAACAGTCATGTTTACAGAAGTGGTGAATGTGACTTCAAGTTGAAATTTAGGATGAAATGAGTCAGATAAATAATGAGATGATACACAAACTTAAATACACAAAGTTGTTTATTTTAATAAAAGCCTCTGATGTAGGAAATTGATGTTAAATTTGACTTGATTTAGTATCTAATTTTGTTATTTATTTTTTCACTCATATATATTTTTACCCTCACATCTCGTCGCAAAACATAAGCTTGTAAATGTAAACATTTACGCGCACACACACACACACACACCCACACACACACACACAAACATGGACATAAACACCCTCTACACGGTTAAATATTTAGACTTTTATGATGTCTCATACAAAACTTTTTACAAATAAATAACTTTCTTAGAATCACGCTGAATATATCTACAAGATGACGAAAAGTAGGATTAAACAATGATATAACTATTGTTTAACAAATATCATTATAACAAAATGTAAAACCTAAAACCATGAATCTCTAACCTAACTAATCTTTACAACAGACTTTTCTTTCTAGCTTAATAAACTGCGTTATTAACCGTAAGGGGAGTTAAATGCAGCATGCTTTATTGCATTCAAATAAAAACAACAACCGCTCTATATAGGTTTATTCGACTGAGCTTTGATAAAATAACTGATGTAAGAAACATGCAAATATTCGACAAGGTTTATCAAACTGGTGTGTCAGGTGATTTGCGTTGTTGTACATATCTCGCTGATACAGATATGTTGAGATGTTTAACATCTGTAAAAAATAGTCTAAAAAGTCATCTTTTTAGCTTCCACATAGGAATTATGTCCACACTCAACGGTTTTGTGTAACAGAGTCCTGAGACAAATGAAAACAAAATGTGTGAAAGACTGATGACAGGAAGAGCTACAGACTAAAAGCTTCAGATTTATTAAAACAATCGAGCGTGTGCATTTTTCTCTTGAATAGGTATGTATGCAGTAACCAGTGTGTACACGAATATTTATAATACATAACCGCATAATTCAGTGATTCTATCAAATGAATCATTCATTTTAAAGTCAGATTTGATTTCTCGTCAAAACACAATAAAACTTTTTAAAAACGTTAAAACTTTCTTACGACTTTTTAATTATGTCGAACAAAATGAATATAGGGTTATGTTTTTAGTTTGAGATGTTTGTAAGTTAATCACACCTTTAACCTAAAACATTTTTCAACCAAACTCTCTCTTGCGAGCACACGGCGCACAACTGCCAACAACATCCATAACTTGGTTTTATCATTCGGCTGTAGCTGAAACTCTATAACGTGTTCAATGTAAGTTATGCATGAACGGATCTATAGATGCTGGAAGAGCTCAATGAGCTGTTTAACTGTAGAAAATGTATACAATGACGCGTAAAACTAGATCGACAGACCGAGTGTACATGCCTAAAACAAGCCTGGAACCATTTCGAACCATTCTAACACTAAGTGCGACCGCGGCTGAAAATGTGTTATAGTACAGCAGTAAAACACTGGACGTGAACTGAGCTGGTTTTGATGTTTTTGGTCTGAACGACCAAATAACTACAAGTCCTACTTAAAATCTACGATGAAACTAGAAAATATACGTGTGACCTAACAGTGTTTAAAATACTGGACACGTGCAGTTAGACGAAGACACGCAGAGTTGGCTAACACAACGAAACATGTCGTGAAGCAAACGTATAACGCTACAAGCGTTCTCCAGGACTGACTGACTGACTTTTTTTTTCTTAAGATTTGATTTCAAGAACACACACACACACACACACACACACAAATCGTTATGCTATTTCACGAAATGACGCAACAACGGGACGATCAATTTCGACATAATACACGTCAAGTCTGTTTACCATGCATAAGCATGTTCTTCTTATACATTTTTAACAATTATTTTAACAAATATTTTCGTTTTCACAAAGATACAAACGTTGTCGTACAAATGTTGCAGGCCTTTCAGGTCAGCGAACTACAATACCCAGCATATACCTCAGACTACAAACATGGATGCCACGGATCCACATACAAAACGGTCTATACGCTGCAGATCTCTAAATCGTCAGACTTTTGGTTATACGTACGTTCGGATACCCTATATAGAAAGACTCGTATTACCATTGCTTTTTACAAAGTATACGCTTCTTTCGCCTTGCAATGTTACAAACCCCATTTTTGCGAGATCTACACGTCTGTAGAAAGAATTAACAGGTCTTATAAAATCATTGATTTGACTTAACTTTAAAACACCATCCGCACGAACGATAAATCAGACGCTCTTAAAATCGATAGTGCACAAAAACGTGTGCAAAAGGACGGATGAATCGCAGGAAATCACAGGAAAACAAACTTATTGTGGGATACTGTGTGCACAAAATCCCACAAAAGACTGATTGTAATATACGACTGATATATGTATGTTTACAGGCCCGTACACCGCAAATCACCCTACACCGTTTCCCAGCCAGCTGCTCGAACGTCTCTCTTTTTGCACATGTGCACTATTTGAGTCATCTTCACAGTTGTGCAGTTTGTATTTTTAGTTTATTTATAGGTAACCATTTATATATATATATATATATATATATATATATATAGCATCTGTATAGTCAAAGCTGACAGTAGCTTAGTTGTTTATAGGTTTATACTGTTTTACTTTGTGTTGTATATCTGTATTCATGTAGCACCGTGGTCCAGTGTGGCACGACATCTCGTCCGCCGTATGTCCACAGATGTAGCGGGATGACAATAAAGATAGGGCGTATGTCAAGATAGTGACATACACTTGACTTGGCGACACATTAACGTGATATTTCGGGGTCGTGTCTTACACAATTGTGTGTTACTTAACGTTTTTATGCAGTTTTCATATAAAATATAACAGTCTGTTACCAATTTAGATGTGTTTATTATGAAATCACACAAAGAACCGCTGAAGAACGTACTGTTTGCTAACACGGAATTAATTAAAATAATACTCTGTGCTCATTTAACCGGTATATTTACAGTATGTTGAACGTAATACAGTTAAACAGGAGCATTCAAACATTAAAAACCTATTAAACAGTCGTTTCAATACAAACATAATTTATCAAATACTATTAAAAACCTATTAAACAGTCGTTTCAATACAAACATAATTTATCAAATACTATTAAACTATTGAATTTTGGACACCTTAAAACACTTTATTCAATCAAAAACCTGTCCCAAAAGACAGACGGACAAATCTTCAACGATTACTGAGACGGACGGAGTTTATGCAAAAGACAAAATAATTATTCTTCGTCACAATAACATAAGCGTTCCAATAATTTGATAACCTTACTGTAGATTTTCTCAATATTCTTTATTCTAGTTATTGTTTTCCTCTTATTCATAAACCCACAAGAGTTAAATAAAATTCAACAGCTTACAAATTCTCTAAGTGAATACATAAAATCTGATGTTTTATATTCAGACTTGTCTGATAATTTTCTGATATACCTATCGTTATTCTATAATTAGGGCTAACAAGATGGAACTCTCAAAAGAAATACGGCAAAATAACTGTTTTTATCGATCAATTAAATGACGGATCCTCTACACGACACCGGTTAAGACTAAACAAATGACTTTTATTCTGGGACGTCTTTCCGGTCTGCCTACGATACATGCGTTCAGAAGACAAACCACGCGTGAAAAGCGGGTGTTTGTGTTTTTTCTGTTGCCTTTACAACTAGTAGGCCTACGCTTCAGACTTTTATGACTATTACACTTAAAGCGATCCCATTTCACAACAACGCGTACATAGATACGCATTTTCTTTTGCGTATGTCTCTAAACAACGGTTAGGTAAATGACTTGCGGTTGTTACGTTATTTTTGGGGAAAAGGTAGGACGGATTCATGTATTTTTATTCCGTCCGCACAAATGCTCTGGCACCGACTGTCTTTTAGGTCTGACCCTGAAAACAGACGTCTTAATATTTTGTTCTTCTTTTTATGAAAACAAGCGGCAGGTTGTTTTTGTCCACAGCTGCGGTATAACGACACGTTTTAACACGTCGTGAATTCCGATAGTTTGTTAGCAAACGCAACAGTTTATTACTGAGATGTCACATCAGAGCCGCGTTTTAGTTTATATATTTAAACTACTTACATGTTTATATTTTTAACTTAGTCGCATCTTTAACGGCGCTACCGTTCTACACCTCGTCACACCGTCCCGAGATACTATAAACAATAAAAAATTACGTTAACTCACGCTTTGAAAGCAGAACCGTTTTACACGTTTCCGTGACTTTGTTAGCTCTTTCTGTTTGAAATTGCGTACCGCAGTTTTCGCCATCCTTATCCTATTTTCACACCTAATTGTATTTGTTAGGCCTTGGCGTTATAGGCTTTTAAAAACTAGGTCTCCTAGATTTTGGCGTCTCGTTAACGGTCCTCTTTGTTCTTATAAGTCAATAATTATGTCAATTGGTTGATTTAATAAAATATTGCTTCAAATGTCGTCTTCATTCGAGACATTTACGTTACATTATTATATTGTAGGGGATATGAGATACAAGATCGTTTGAAATTGATAACTAACAAAAACAAAAAACTTATCTTAGGAGTGACCGTTGTTTATGACTTCCTGGCAACGTCACGCAACAGGTTGAGGGCGGGTCCAAAATGCTAAAACCAAAGACGACCGGACTGACAAACTCATTTACGACATTGCTAGCGGGGTTTGAAGGTACAGACGACGGATCTGCTGTAAGACCTTGTCAAAACAAAACGCTATCTACATGGATCAACAGAATCAACTTCAAGAATCCAATTTGTCTGAGCCTGACGCGCTCTCCAATTGTTCTACTAACGACGTTTTGGCGGATCTGGACCATAAACTGAAAATTGAAACTGAAATGCCTAAGAACCGTCACGGATTAAAACAGTCAATCAAAATTCTAGGAAATGGTGATAACGCTCTATATCGGTTAGGGGACAAAAGCTAATGGCTACTGTGCAACGTTTTTCCAAGAGATACATTTTGTCCCCTAACCGATATAGAGCGTTATCACCATTTCCTAGAATTTTGATTGACTGTTTTAATCCGTGACGGTTCTTAGGCATTTCAGTTTCAATTTTCAGTTTATGGTCCAGATCCGCCAAAACGTCGTTAGTAGAACAATTGGAGAGCGCGTCAGGCTCAGACAAATTGGATTCTTGAAGTTGATTCTGTTGATCCATGTAGATAGCGTTTTGTTTTGACAAGGTCTTACAGCAGATCCGTCGTCTGTACCTTCAAACCCCGCTAGCAATGTCGTAAATGAGTTTGTCAGTCCGGTCGTCTTTGGTTTTAGCATTTGGACCCGCCCTCAACCTGTTGCGTGACGTTGCCAGGAAGTCATAAACAACGGTCACTCCTAAGATAAGTTTTTTGTTTTTGTTAGTTATCAATTTCAAACGATCTTGTATCTCATATCCCCTACAATATAATAATGTAACGTAAATGTCTCGAATGAAGACGACATTTGAAGCAATATTTTATTAAATCAACCAATTGACATAATTATTGACTTATAAGAACAAAGAGGACCGTTAACGAGACGCCAAAATCTAGGAGACCTAGTTTTTAAAAGCCTATAACGCCAAGGCCTAACAAATACAATTAGGTGTGAAAATAGGATAAGGATGGCGAAAACTGCGGTACGCAATTTCAAACAGAAAGAGCTAACAAAGTCACGGAAACGTGTAAAACGGTTCTGCTTTCAAAGCGTGAGTTAACGTAATTTTTTATTGTTTATAGTATCTCGGGACGGTGTGACGAGGTGTAGAACGGTAGCGCCGTTAAAGATGCGACTAAGTTAAAAATATAAACATGTAAGTAGTTTAAATATATAAACTAAAACGCGGCTCTGATGTGACATCTCAGTAATAAACTGTTGCGTTTGCTAACAAACTATCGGAATTCACGACGTGTTAAAACGTGTCGTTATACCGCAGCTGTGGACAAAAACAACCTGCCGCTTGTTTTCATAAAAAGAAGAACAAAATATTAAGACGTCTGTTTTCAGGGTCAGACCTAAAAGACAGTCGGTGCCAGAGCATTTGTGCGGACGGAATAAAAATACATGAATCCGTCCTACCTTTTCCCCAAAAATAACGTAACAACCGCAAGTCATTTACCTAACCGTTGTTTAGAGACATACGCAAAAGAAAATGCGTATCTATGTACGCGTTGTTGTGAAATGGGATCGCTTTAAGTGTAATAGTCATAAAAGTCTGAAGCGTAGGCCTACTAGTTGTAAAGGCAACAGAAAAAACACAAACACCCGCTTTTCACGCGTGGTTTGTCTTCTGAACGCATGTATCGTAGGCAGACCGGAAAGACGTCCCAGAATAAAAGTCATTTGTTTAGTCTTAACCGGTGTCGTGTAGAGGATCCGTCATTTAATTGATCGATAAAAACAGTTATTTTGCCGTATTTCTTTTGAGAGTTCCATCCTGTTAGCCCTAATTATAGAATAACGATAGGTATATCAGAAAATTATCAGACAAGTCTGAATATAAAACATCAGATTTTATGTATTCACTTAGAGAATTTGTAAGCTGTTGAATTTTATTTAACTCTTGTGGGTTTATGAATAAGAGGAAAACAATAACTAGAATAAAGAATATTGAGAAAATCTACAGTAAGGTTATCAAATTATTGGAACGCTTATGTTATTGTGACGAAGAATAATTATTTTGTCTTTTGCATAAACTCCGTCCGTCTCAGTAATCGTTGAAGATTTGTCCGTCTGTCTTTTGGGACAGGTTTTTGATTGAATAAAGTGTTTTAAGGTGTCCAAAATTCAATAGTTTAATAGTATTTGATAAATTATGTTTGTATTGAAACGACTGTTTAATAGGTTTTTAATAGTATTTGATAAATTATGTTTGTATTGAAACGACTGTTTAATAGGTTTTTAATGTTTGAATGCTCCTGTTTAACTGTATTACGTTCAACATACTGTAAATATACCGGTTAAATGAGCACAGAGTATTATTTTAATTAATTCCGTGTTAGCAAACAGTACGTTCTTCAGCGGTTCTTTGTGTGATTTCATAATAAACACATCTAAATTGGTAACAGACTGTTATATTTTATATGAAAACTGCATAAAAACGTTAAGTAACACACAATTGTGTAAGACACGACCCCGAAATATCACGTTAATGTGTCGCCAAGTCAAGTGTATGTCACTATCTTGACATACGCCCTATCTTTATTGTCATCCCGCTACATCTGTGGACATACGGCGGACGAGATGTCGTGCCACACTGGACCACGGTGCTACATGAATACAGATATACAACACAAAGTAAAACAGTATAAACCTATAAACAACTAAGCTACTGTCAGCTTTGACTATACAGATGCTATATATATATATATATATAAATGGTTACCTATAAATAAACTAAAAATACAAACTGCACAACTGTGAAGATGACTCAAATAGTGCACATGTGCAAAAAGAGAGACGTTCGAGCAGCTGGCTGGGAAACGGTGTAGGGTGATTTGCGGTGTACGGGCCTGTAAACATACATATATCAGTCGTATATTACAATCAGTCTTTTGTGGGATTTTGTGCACACAGTATCCCACAATAAGTTTGTTTTCCTGTGATTTCCTGCGATCATCCGTCCTTTTGCACACGTTTTTGTGCACTATCGATTTTAAGAGCGTCTGATTTATCGTTCGTGCGGATGGTGTTTTAAAGTTAAGTAAAATCAATGATTTAATAAGACCTGTTAATTCTTTCTACAGACGTGTAGATCTCGCAAAAATGGGGTTTGTAACATTGCAAGGCGAAAGAAGCGTATACTTTGTAAAAAGCAATGGTAATACGAGTCTTTCTATATAGGGTATCCGAACGTACGTATAACCAAAAGTCTGACGATTTAGAGATCTGCAGCGTATAGACCGTTTTGTATGTGGATCCGTGGCATCCATGTTTGTAGTCTGAGGTATATGCTGGGTATTGTAGTTCGCTGACCTGAAAGGCCTGCAACATTTGTACGACAACGTTTGTATCTTTGTGAAAACGAAAATATTTGTTAAAATAATTGTTAAAAATGTATAAGAAGAACATGCTTATGCATGGTAAACAGACTTGACGTGTATTATGTCGAAATTGATCGTCCCGTTGTTGCGTCATTTCGTGAAATAGCATAACGATTTGTGTGTGTGTGTGTGTGTGTGTGTGTTCTTGAAATCAAATCTTAAGAAAAAAAAGTCAGTCAGTCAGTCCTGGAGAACGCTTGTAGCGTTATACGTTTGCTTCACGACATGTTTCGTTGTGTTAGCCAACTCTGCGTGTCTTCGTCTAACTGCACGTGTCCAGTATTTTAAACACTGTTAGGTCACACGTATATTTTCTAGTTTCATCGTAGATTTTAAGTAGGACTTGTAGTTATTTGGTCGTTCAGACCAAAAACATCAAAACCAGCTCAGTTCACGTCCAGTGTTTTACTGCTGTACTATAACACATTTTCAGCCGCGGTCGCACTTAGTGTTAGAATGGTTCGAAATGGTTCCAGGCTTGTTTTAGGCATGTACACTCGGTCTGTCGATCTAGTTTTACGCGTCATTGTATACATTTTCTACAGTTAAACAGCTCATTGAGCTCTTCCAGCATCTATAGATCCGTTCATGCATAACTTACATTGAACACGTTATAGAGTTTCAGCTACAGCCGAATGATAAAACCAAGTTATGGATGTTGTTGGCAGTTGTGCGCCGTGTGCTCGCAAGAGAGAGTTTGGTTGAAAAATGTTTTAGGTTAAAGGTGTGATTAACTTACAAACATCTCCCTATATTCATTTTGTTCGACATAATTAAAAAGTCGTAAGAAAGTTTTAACGTTTTTAAAAAGTTTTATTGTGTTTTGACGAGAAATCAAATCTGACTTTAAAATGAATGATTCATTTGATAGAATCACTGAATTATGCGGTTATGTATTATAAATATTCGTGTACACACTGGTTACTGCATACATACCTATTCAAGAGAAAAATGCACACGCTCGATTGTTTTAATAAATCTGAAGCTTTTAGTCTGTAGCTCTTCCTGTCATCAGTCTTTCACACATTTTGTTTTCATTTGTCTCAGGACTCTGTTACACAAAACCGTTGAGTGTGGACATAATTCCTATGTGGAAGCTAAAAAGATGACTTTTTAGACTATTTTTTACAGATGTTAAACATCTCAACATATCTGTATCAGCGAGATATGTACAACAACGCAAATCACCTGACACACCAGTTTGATAAACCTTGTCGAATATTTGCATGTTTCTTACATCAGTTATTTTATCAAAGCTCAGTCGAATAAACCTATATAGAGCGGTTGTTGTTTTTATTTGAATGCAATAAAGCATGCTGCATTTAACTCCCCTTACGGTTAATAACGCAGTTTATTAAGCTAGAAAGAAAAGTCTGTTGTAAAGATTAGTTAGGTTAGAGATTCATGGTTTTAGGTTTTACATTTTGTTATAATGATATTTGTTAAACAATAGTTATATCATTGTTTAATCCTACTTTTCGTCATCTTGTAGATATATTCAGCGTGATTCTAAGAAAGTTATTTATTTGTAAAAAGTTTTGTATGAGACATCATAAAAGTCTAAATATTTAACCGTGTAGAGGGTGTTTATGTCCATGTTTGTGTGTGTGTGTGTGTGTGTGTGTGTGTGTGTGTGTGTGTGTGTGTGTGTGTGTGTGTGTGTGTGCGCGTAAATGTTTACATTTACAAGCTTATGTTTTGCGACGAGATGTGAGGGTAAAAATATATATGAGTGAAAAAATAAATAACAAAATTAGATACTAAATCAAGTCAAATTTAACATCAATTTCCTACATCAGAGGCTTTTATTAAAATAAACAACTTTGTGTATTTAAGTTTGTGTATCATCTCATTATTTATCTGACTCATTTCATCCTAAATTTCAACTTGAAGTCACATTCACCACTTCTGTAAACATGACTCTGTTATTAAATGTACTTTATTTTCTAAAACTTAACCTAATTTTTTAATTCAGCAGATGTTTGTCATAAAACGAGGTTCAATAGGGCATGCATCCCATGACCGGACGGTGAACCGTTCCAGCGCTCGTGTGCGTATGTGTGTGCGTTTACACCTCTGCGCTTTCTCCAAAACTGTGTCATAAATTGATCCAACGGTGTTGCTTTGATCGTCTGACTAAAAAACTTCACTGGCATCTCGGGCTGCGTGAAATGTGATATTGACACGACCGTCTTCAAACTTCGTTGCACTGCTTGAGATGAAATATAAAAAAAAACGTTTACATGCTGCACGCGTATTTCAAATGATAACAAGTCTTATGGCAAGAAAATCAGAGAGTTATTGATTTGGTTTCATTCCTGTTAAATATTTGTATGTGTATACCTGTGTTTTAGCTGTTATAACGTATCGTAAGATTGACAAAAAGCAAAGAGTAAATAAAGTAAAATGTGTTGTTAAACAAACTTTCCCCCCAGAGGCTAGGACTTGTTTGTTTAAAAGTAAAACTATAGGTCTACTATTTATTAAAGTGAAAAGATTTAGGTGAATGATGTTGACTGGTTTAATTAAGACATGTAAAAGACTTATTAAAATTAACTTTAATGTTTTAAAAACAGTCATGGATTAAATCCTTTTAAATCTCAGTTTTGGTCCCTCCTCGTCCGGATCTAGGGGATGGGGCGTAGGCGCGGTCTGCCTGGAACCGGTTGTCTCGCCATTCTGCGTTTGAAACGGACACGCGCGGACTTCTCGCCGGTCGGGGACTTTTTCTTTTGTTTAACTTTTACCTTCAGCTAAGTTATGATAGACTTATCTTTTGTCTCTGAGATTACCTTCTTTTTGGACAACGTTTGTTATTTTTCCTTGTTTCCCACCTTTTCTTGTGACAACTTCTGTCTTCTTAAAAGTTAGATTTTTTTTATTTTCATTGTCAAACTAACTAGTTTTAAATTGTAATATTACAAACTTCTGACAAACGTATCTTTTTTAACGGCTTGATATTTTATTTTATACCACAGTAAGTAAGGTTACTCTATATTATTTAATGTTAATATTGTCTTAGTTGTTTAAATAACCTGTCTTCATTTTTATTTGTTTTCTTACACCGTATTTTACCTAATTTTAAACAACGCTTTCTGGAAAATAAAAACATTGCTTATTTTTACGTGTATATACGTCGCATTTTCTTTATATTAAAACTTGTTTAACTTTATATAACTTATTGTAATATAACAAAGTGGACCTTTGTTAGCTTATCCACATTCGAATCCTAGTTTTCTTTGTCTTTATTGTTTTCTATTACGCTGTTTGACTCTTATTTGGTTTACGTCGTCTATTTTTGCACTCTTTTATAAATGATATACTCGGACTTTATTGTTTTGAAGTTTTCCCTTACTTTAGCCTCCGGTGTTAGAGGCGAGATGTAGGCTTGATCTTTTGTTTTAAAAAGAACAGATGTTTGGGGGAGATGCACTTCACAGTTTTTCACAGCACAGCCACAGATACGCTGCTATGGGAAGCGGTGGATGGGAGGGGGAATTTCCTGATAACAGCGTCTTCAAAAGACAAAACCTTCTGTCATTTATTATACAGCCTTCAAAAACAAAAACCACCTGTCAAAACCATCAAAACCTGCTGTCATTTATTATACAGCCTTCAAAAACAAAAACCACCTGTCAAAATCATCAAAACCTGCTGTCAAAACATCAAAACCATCAAAACCACCTGTCAAAATCATCAAAACCTGCTGTCAAAACATCAAAACCATCAAAACCACCTGTCAAAATCATCAAAACCTGCTGTCAAAACCGCCTACACCGGAAGTCCCGCCTACACCGGAAGTCCCGCCTTTTACCGGAAGTCGCGCCTACACCGGAAGTCCCGCCTTATACCGGAAGTCCCGCCCCTATACCGGAAGCCCCGCCCACCTGTCATCAATCATTTTGACAGGTGGTGTAGTATACTTACTACTTAAAGTGTATTGTATAGTACATTTTTATGCATGTTTGTCCCTATAATGTCATGGGGACAGAAATGGTACCCTCTCGGTGGAATGGCCCATATACAGTAGGCCTGCACATATTCATTTAGTAAAAAAAAAACTAAAACAGCTAAAAAAAACTCCCAGGAAAAAGGACACTTTCTCTCAAAGAAAAAAGGGCAGGTGCTCAAGCCCACTTTGATGTCTATGTGTGCATGTGACTGACTGACAGACATCCGCTGGACATCCTGGAACAGGTGCTGTTCAACAGCAGACTATAAAGTTGTTATATTTTGTTTTCATGTTCAATTTTCCACATGATTTTAAAATGTTTTTCTATATCACCATTTACTCGACTGTTCTGTTGTGTCACCTTTAAAAAAAAGTGTCATATCAAAGAAGTAAAACAGCATAGACAAACTGCAAATTGATTATTAACAAATTTAACATAGGCTTATAAGATTACTGACATACATGATTTAGAAATTGTGTTACAGACAGGGCTTAATTTGTGCCTGAACAAGTCGGATCTGGATTCGGCACCTCCGAAATCCGATCCGGCACCTCATTTTGTCAGACCCCCCTCCTCACATGCCAATGAAAGACGTTTGTGCTGACCTATATTGTGCATATATGAAAAATCCTTTATAATGACTGCGCTTGCGGCACATCTACATTTGAAATAAAGAACCTGAGCGTGCAAAAGAGGCAACATGTAAACTGCTCTCACAAGACATAATTCATGGATCCATTAGCCTATACACATGCGTTTTCTTTCTCAACTGTTCACATTTACTTAAGAAAAAGCTTGCGGCCTCATTTATAATGTGCATATACTTAAATACACACCAGTACTAATATTTTTAAAAATGTCTTTGACGTGAAAAAGTGCTTAACGTCAACGTCAGGGTGTGAGCATGCGCACTTTTTATTGTCGGAGTACTGCAGGTTTTTGAATAGGTAAGCTATTCTTGCAGCTCAATGTTCTAAATTATTATGATTGGTGATATTTTATATATTAATTAGGAGTCGTTTACCATTTCAAGCTGAAACCATTAAATTGCACGCAAGTTTAAGATCATTTGCGATTCATAGATTTCACATCTGAAAGAGAAGCTTACGCGCAATTTCTGTTCGTAAGTTTATACTATGAATTGCATGCGCGCATATCTGAGAAATTTAGAATGGTTGAATGCTCCGTTACCTCTCCCTCCTCTAATCACATGCTGGATCCATCCCCCCGCTTTGTTCCGGTATCTCGAAATGTATAAATTAAGCACTGGTTACAGAATATGTACTGAAATTCTGGTGATGTCAGAGTAGTGTCTGTACTTTCAGGCACTTTCCATACTTTTGCATTTAGGCAGGGGCGCCACTGCTGGACAAGAACAAAACTTAAACTGAATTGAGCTGGATAATGACACTGTTGTCTTCTCTAGAGCCTTTAATATTCCTCACACAAATCACCTGTGACAGTGATACACACACTACAATATTAACACATACAGTACATTCAGTTCATTATGTCATATCAGGAATCTGTTATTTATAATTTAACCCTGAAAATAAGCGAAAAGTTTCGTATTTTGATCATTGTAAAAAAGAAGAAGAAAAGTATTAAGAATTATTTTAAAGTCGGCACTATTTCTGTGTTACTAATCAAGTAAGTCAGTTTGTGATTAAATATGTTTGGTTGTTATAACATAAATCATCTGGCTTCAACCGTGAAAATAAAATACATTTTATAAACTTTTAAAAATGTTTATGTATAAATACAGCATGTATTTGGCACAGTGTTTATCCAGGGCAATAAAAAATGGTCTTCATGACAGGTTACAATGTGATTTAACACCATATAACCTTTTTGACAAGAGCAGGGCACTGAACACAATTAGACATGTAAAATGAAACAAGAAAATTTGTGATAGTGATAGTCTAAAGGGTGATATATGGTCACACATACATATGTGCACATCACTGTTAAAACGTTAAATACACTAAAAATGTATATGTATATGTATTATTGGGTTTGTAACTCTATACAGTACTTAACATTCTAAATAAAATGTTAGTAATTTAGATGTGCAGTGTTCCACGATAGTCATAATAGCTTGAATAATTGGATCAGATGCAGTTGACAATATGCTTAGGGTGGGTGTTCATTATATTAATTCACAAAAAAAAACTAAACAAAAAAACTTCTTGTTTGTACAAACATTACACCATAAATAAGCTTGTTAAAATCACACTATTTCTCACAGTTTGTCACAATTCATTGCTAAAGCCAAACTAGCATTGTATTTATCAGTAGTACATAATTAAGTTTTGATGTTTTGTGAAACATTTACTCTTGATGCAACACATGAAGTGAAAACTCTTGTGCGCACTGCTCTAATATTTAACCCATAGATTAGAGGATTGAATATAGGTGGGACTATCACCAGTTCAAGAGCCAAAAAATTACGCAAACTCTCTGAAATGTCATTTGCACCATATCTACTATACATGGCATCAAAAAGCATAGCAATAGTGAAATTTATTAGTGAAAATATATGTGGCAAACATGTTTGCCAGAATTTTCTTCTGTTTTCTAAAGATGCTTTACATGCAAAGATCAGTTTAATGTAAGACACAATGATAAAAAATATAAAGCTAAAAAATACAATAGTAAATGCATATCCAAAGACATTATTGACAAAAGATGATACACAAGACAGTTTTACAATTGACCAGTTATCACAATATAATTTGTCAATGTGATATTTACAAAAGGGCCTCAACATTGATAACAGCACTGTTGCAGCTAACAAGGATTTTGGAAAAATCCACGAGAACATAATTAATTTCACACAGGTATTTTTAGTTCATTTGGAATGATAGTCTAAAGGGTTGCATATGGCTATGTATCTATCATACGACATCACTGTTAATATTGTGAACTCAAAAAGTAAAGAGCTGTAGATAACAAAGGTTTGCAAAGCACACATGTGAGAGGAGATCACATATGAATCCAATATTAAATCAGACAGAATTTTAGGGTAGAATCCTGAAGCGCCATAAACCCCATTTATACACATATGACACAAGAATATGTACATTGGTTCATGAAGAGCTTTCTCCATTATAATGACCATAACAAGACGAATATTAATCGACAATATAAGTAGATATAAGGCAAGAAAGCAAATAAAATATACATGTCTATATGATTTAGTTTCTTTTGGCACCATAAGTGTCAGTATCACAGGATAAGACATGTTATCCATCATGTTATTCATAGTACAGTCCTTCCAATCACATGAAATGAACAAACATTATGCAGTACAACCAAACATAACACAATATTAATCAAACGTCATTTAAACAATCTTACTAAAACAGACATTTCATGAGGCTTAAATTACCATTATTGCCTAAGGAAATAAAGCAACCACGGTCAGAAAAAAGCAAGGTAAATGTACAGTATCCACAGATGGGTGTGTCACAACTGAAAATAGTGAGGTCTTGTTTGGTTTTATATTTACTGATTTGTCATCAGGGAAATATATGAGACATGTTACATTTCTTGGGATTAATTAAAGGCTTAAAACTTTAGACGTTAACACTTTAAAATGAAAAAATGTCAAATATACTAAAAATACTTATGCAAACAGCCCCAAGTATGCTGTAAAAGGTAGGGTAAACCCAATAATGTTGCTCACTTAGGTAGGGTACTGTCACGAATCTTGTCCATGCACTTCAGTTTGCTCACCACCAGATGTTGTCTTATCTTTACATTGCCTCTCACACCACAGACTTTTACAGGTCACTCCAGACTACAGTTCCCATGATCTTTTGCACTAATTGCACACACACAGCTGAATGCACTGATTACAACTACACAGCTGAATCCATTCAGACACACTTTATAAGCCTTGGACTTCCTTTTTCAGATCGCCGAGTATTGTTTAGCGTATAACACTCTCCTATCTAATGGATAGAGCGTTGGCCTTGTAACCCGAGATTGTGGGTTCGAATCTCGGCTCCGGCAGGAATTGTCCACGACTGAGGTGAGACCCTTGAGCAAGGCACCGAACTGCTCCCCGAGTGCCGCAACGTTGGTTGCCCATTGTCCAGGTGTGTGTGCGCACTTGGATGGGTTCAATACAGAGAACACATTTCACTGCTGGTTATACTCTGTATAATTGTGTATGTGACAAATAAAACATTATTCTTATTATCATTATTATTCTCCACGGAGCCTACTTAGTTGTCATAGTCTTGCCTGTTTTCTCATGTTTTGATTCTTGCCCGTGTTTCCTGGATTAAACCTTTGCCTTGCCATTCGGACTCTGTTTGCACCTCGCTTGGACTATTGCTTGGATATTGTTCACCGATTGTAGACCCACGCTTGCCCTAGGATTACTGTTTGTCTGGCCTGTGTTGTTTGCCATTGTCAGAACCTTGCCTGTTTAATGACCACGTCTCTGAATAAAGCTTTGTAAATGGATCCGCTCGCCTCTCGTCTCGTCGGCTCCATTACAGAATACTCGGCCACACAAGGATCCAGCAGCTTTTTTGATGAACATTGGCCAGGTATGGACATTGCAAGACTGCTATTAACTCTCAAGCAGGGCACACAATCACTCGAGAGCTATATTTTAAGAGTATTTAGAGATCGCTAATTATTCTGATTTGCCTGACTGTGTGCCCATAGATTTTTTTGTGAGGGCATTAACCAGCCGCTCAAATCAAGATTAATCCTTGAAGGTCCCCCCTAAGTGATTTTATGGAGTATGCTCTATTGACTGTTGATTTAGTGTTCACTGTGGGTGTCGTGGAGGAACGCGACACCACACTCACTCATGTAATAGCAGTCGCACTAGAGTACGAGCACCAAATAGCAGCCACAACACCCTGTCAAGTCATGGCTGATCTTCATGAGCCAAGCCAAGTTGCAGCTGGTCTTCATGAGCCAAGTCAAGTCACCATTGATCTGCATGAATCCAGTCAAGCTACAGTTGATTGTCGTGAGCCAAGTCAAGTCACAGTTGATCGTCGTGAGCCAAGTCAAGTCACAGTTGATCGTCGTGAGCCAAGTCAAGTCACAGTTGATCGTCGTGACCAAGTCAGGTCACAGTTGATTGTCGTGAGCCAAGACAATTCACAGTTGATCGCCGTGAGCCAAGTCAAGTCACAGTTGATCACCGTGAGCCAAGTCAAGTCACAGTTGATCGCCGTGAGTCCGGTCAAGTTACCGTTGATCATCGTAAGCCCGGTCAAGTCACCGTTGATCGTCATGAGTCCGGTCAAATCACCGTTGATCGTCATGAGTCAAGTCAAGTCACCATTGATCGTCGTGAGTCCGGTCAAGTCACCATTGATCGTCGTGAGTCCGGTCAAGTCACCTTTATCGTCGTGAGTCAAGTCAACGTTGATCGTCATGAGTCAAGTCACAGTTAATCTTCACGAGTCAAGTCACAGTTGATGTTCACGAGTCCAGTCAAGTCACCGTTGATGTTCATGAGTCCAGTCAAGTCACTGTTGATGTTCATGAGTCCTGTCACGTCACCGTTGATGTTCATGAGTCCAGTCACGTCACCGTTGATGTTCATGAGTCCAGTCACGTCACCGTTGATGTTCATGAGTCCAGTCACGTCACCGTCGATGTTCATGAGTCCAGTCACGTCACTGTTGATGTTCATGAGTCCAGTCACGTCACAGCTGATCACCTAGAGTCTCGTCACCTCTCGGATGATCTGCCAAAGTCTCGTCATGTCTCGTCTGGCCTTCCAGAACCACTTCACATCATGTCTACCACCCCAGAGCCACATCCTGTTGCGGTTGTTGTACTGCAACCCTCCACTGTCCTATCAAGGGAAACTGTCATCAAGCGTCAGAGGTTGAGGATCCACCGCTGGTGTCAGCACGCACTGCTGGTATTTAGGGCTGAAGCTAACAATTATTTTTATTGTCGACTAATCTATTGATTATTTTTCAATGAATCTCTTTATTATTATTTTCTTGATTCATTATTTAGTTAAACTATCAATAAATAATAACAGTAACTTCTGCTGTTAATATTTTACAATTTTATTCAAACGTTTTCTCGTAATTAAAACTTTTCAAAAATAAAAAATTATATCAAGAAAGAAATTAACAAACACGTGAGAAAAAACTATAAATAATTAATAAAAAAGAAAGAAAGAAAAATAAAGAATTACAGGGCAGTGATACAACCAATGGAAATGCAGACCATGGCTGCATTCACAGTTAATGTTTGGGACTGACTGCAGTTGCTTACAGGTGAGAGACTTGAAAGGTTTTATTTATTCAGCAGATTAAAACATCTGCTTTAACACATATCTGTATGAATGAACAGCTGAAGTCACATCCGCATTCAGGACAGTAGAGCGACAGAATCAAAAATGGCGTCATAACATCAGGAAGTTTCATCACAGCTGACAGCCTGTTTTTAAATAAAGGAGCCCAGCTGAGGCTTGTACTATCTATCACACATTAAAACAACTAACAATAACTTTAAACGCTTTATTAGCGAATCCATAGACCTCGTTTGGTGCTCACATCTCAAGTCTCACGCGATCGCACCCATGGCACTTGACGGCAGCTCCATTGGATCTTAAGATGAACACGAATCATTTCTCCTTCTCCGTCTCTGTGGGTGAATTAAACCATCATAATTATATAGGCAACTCGATGTCCCGTTCATTTAGCGCAGCTTTGAATGCGGTTGTGAATCCTGACAATGTAAAGGCATCAGTTCGGCTATATATGTGGTTCTGACGGTCGTATAATAACAGAATGATCTTTGAAGGCTCTATGAAGTGATGATGCCATACTAGCCTTTAACTTCTGCTCTAGAGTCTTTTTTGTATTAAACATGGCAGAAAAAGAGTCTTAAGGGGATAACTGCAGGCTCACGCAATGGGCGTGGCTAAAGGTGCGACGCACTCCATGCTAATCGATGTATTTTTATAATCGACATAATCGCTGCAGCCCTACTGGTGTCCCCAAACCAGCTCACTCTAACCCTTCTGTCCCTGAAATAATTCCCCTGTCATTGCCCAAGAGACCATTAATTAACTAACTATCATGTCTCAGTCAAAAAAATCTTCGTTTCAAAGTCCCGTTTTGACCAAAGAGCCTGATTTTGAATTGTCTGTTGATCCAGTTTCAGTCAATGAACCCGAGTTTGAACTGTCAGCCTGTCCCGTTTCAGTCAGTAACCCTGTCTATGAACTGTCATTCTGTCCAGATTTTTTTTCACAGCCACCTTTGTTCATATTTAACAAGGGTGCAAATATTAGCAGAGGGCACTGTATATTCGTGAAAAAGCACTTACAATGTGGGAAATTCCCACAAACATTTCGTCCTGAAAGGCACTCGGTATAGTTATTGGAATGTGTCTGCGCGTTTTATGAGTTTAAACATTCAAGATTTTTTTAAACCATTTTGTACAATAAACAGCAAAAAACTGCAGTATTCACTCACTCACTCTCAGAGAGATGGATAACACCCAAAGCACACTCAGACAGCATGCCAATAATGAATTGCATTGTTTTTACATCTTATAGCTTAAATGTCTGATACACACAAAAATACCCATCTTGGTGAGCCTATTCATGTAAACACAGTCAGTTAGCCTATATCTCAAGTGAACAAAAGCAACTGAGAAAGAAAACGCATGTATAATAATAGATCCACGCATTTTGGTCTTAAATAGACAGCAGTCTAAAAAACCTGCTGCTATCTGGTGTGGCCCTGTCCCAAATGGCACACTTCATGTGCACTTGCCTGTCCGCACTGAAGCAAACTCTACAGTAGACATCCACCCGACAGTCAAAGCAGCATTATATAATGAAAGTATGGACTTCGAGGAAGACTGTGAGGGTTTAGGGTGTTATTTGGGACAGAGCCTGTGTCATTAATTTTAATTAAAAAAGGACTGAGAAAATCACTTGCGTGATTAACTGTTTAACCTTAATTGCAAGGATTTATGTGTTTATTTATATATTGAATATTATCCAATGTTATTTTGTATTTGATTACTTAATTTAATTTCTGCAGTTACCTGAATACTACAAGGCCTAGTTACAGTTTAATTTTACAAATAAAAAGACAGTTGTACTCTAATTTTTTTGTTATTGTATTCATAACAAATCCAAATTTAACCCCTGCTTGTATGTCCAAAATCTATATTTCCATTTGCAGCTGTGCCTTGTGCACAGTGAACATGTCTAAAAACTCATCATTAGCAGAAACTCGAACTGACTGCACCATTGATGGGGCCGCTAGGTAGTAGCACTCACTTTAGTTTGACTACTAAAATCGAATTTGCCAATAATGTCACATTATTGAATGTGCCCTTTATGGTAATGTTCTACAGGTCACTATTTTTAGATTTTAAAATATAAATATATATTTGTATAACATTATGTAGCATGTCATATCTGTTAATATGTACATTTTATTAAAAAGACAAAGTAATTAGAATGTCTAAGCGTGTGCATAAAATACTACAGTTACAGGCTAGTTTAATTAAAAAATACTTAACTTAAATACAAGGTATCTGTTTTAAATATAAAATCTTACATGCAGTATTCCAGTATTCATTACCAAAAGTTTGACAGTTTTCCCAAAAAATCTGGAAGGAGAATAAAAAGGTGCAATAACTTAGAGCCAGAGGTAATTAATCTGAGTTAATAAAATAAAATAATTGAATACAATATTCACAGTAATATAAATTATGTTGAATAATAATAATAATAATAAAGTACATTTTCGCATTCACTCATGACATGACACATGAGTGAGAAGTTTTTCTTTGTTTGTATTATTATCAACTGATTGATGAAGTTTAACAGAGAAAAAAATTCAAAGAAAATAAACTGAATTAAGCACATTTCATAGTAAATTGTAACTATGAACATTTTGGTCTATATTTTTCAGCATGAAATGATATGACCATTCCTTTTATGCTATTTTAAGATAAAATACAACACTGCAAACACATACAACAGAATTTTATCATTATTTCTTCAAGATATTTATACATGATTTCAAGATTTGGTTGCGGACTTCTTTCAAGTTTAAACCATAGATTACAGGATTTAAAAGAGGTGGTACAATAATTACTTCTAAAGCCAAAAAATTACGCAGGTCATCTGGGAAATCGCTTGAGCCGTATCTGTTGTACATTGTATCAAAAAGCATTGCAGCACTGAAATTAAGTAATAAAATTACATGAGGCACACATGTCTGCCAAACATTTTTTCTGCACTCTAATGATGCTTTACATGCAATGGCAAGCTTTACATAGGACACAATAATCACGGCGAAAATGCACAAATTTAATGAAATGCTTATTAATCCATAAATGTTATAATCCATAATTGTGACCGTTGATTCACATGAGCGCTTTACCATTGACCAGTTGTCACAATACAGTTTATCAATGTGATTTTTACATAATACCAACTTATTTGATAGGAGCAGAGCAATAAGTGTTGAAATTAATGGTACAGTCCAACAAACGAAAAGTAACATGACACAAGAAAATATGTTAATCTTTGAGTGATAGTCTAAAGGTCGACATATGGCCACATGTCTGTCATATGCCATCGCTGCTAATGTAGAATATTCACATTTAATTGAACTGTAGATAACAAAAGATTGAAAAGCACACATATAAGACGGAATCACATATGAATCCAGTATTAAATCATGTAGGAATTAAGGATAAAATCCACTGGCTCCATATAATCCATTTAAACAGATTGCATAGAAAAGTTTACATTGGTTGATGAAGGGCTCTCTCCAAAACAATGACCACACAAAGGCAACTGTTCAAAAACAGTATTAGACTATAAATAAAGAAAAAGCATGTGAGATATATATATATATGTCTATATGATTTAGAGCCTTGAGGTTCCATCAATGTGTAGGTTGCAAAATAAGTAGTATTAACCATTATCTCTGTATGTTACAAATTTAATTCGATATTTGATTATTAACAAACACCAAATGTGAATAACAATTAAATCTCAAGTAACTGATAAACATCAATGTCTTTTGCCAAGCTTAAAATATAACACAAAACTGCTAATACTAGCCAACTATTACCATGCCAGTGTCCTCATCTTGCATGTTCACAAGCACAAAGTGGCTTTAAAGACAACTGACATGCTTATAAAAGCCTTTTTCCTTACAGCAAATTCTCAGGGAGACTCGAGCATACACACCTCAAGGATTAATTAACAAAATGTATTTATCATAAATATGTGATTTTCAGTATAAATTAGCATTTTTTGGTATATTCCTGAAACACATGCAAAATAAATTTGAAAGTAAACAGATCTAAAATCTGAAAATATACACTGAAGACAAACATTCAACAGATTGTTACATAAAAATGCATGTAGCTTTTATTCAATTAATTTCCACTTGTAGTTTATAATTTAACAAATAAACAGTGTATATTTTCATTTAGGAATTTATTATTAATATACATTTTATAATTAATTTGTATTTAATTTTTTATAATTTATGTATTTTGTCTTTTTTTTTATTAATTAATTTTAAATTAACTGTATTGTATATATATATATACACTGACCAAAATTATAAACACAAAACTTTTGTTATTTTGTTATTTCATGAGCTGAACTCAAAGATCTAAGACTTTTTCGGTACACAAAAGGCATATTTCTCTAAAACATTGTTCACGAATCTGTCTAAATCTGTGTTAGTGATCACTTCTTCTTTGCTGAGATAATACATCCACCTCACAGGTGTGGCATATCAAGATGCTGATTAGACAGCATGATTATTGCACAGGTGTGCCTTAGGCTGGCCACAATAAAAGGCCCCTCTGAAATGTGAAGTTTTATCACACAGCACAATGCCACAGATGTCGCAAGTTTTGAGGGAGCGTGCAATTGGCACACTGACTGCAGGAATGTCCACCAGAGCTTTTGCCCGTGAATTGAATGTTAATTTCTCTACCATAAGCCGTTTCCAAAGGCATATAACAGTGTTATATCCAGTGTTGGGGAAAGTTACTTTTAAAAACAATGCATTATAATATTGCGTTACTCCCTAAAAAAGTAACTAATTAATTTAATTAGTTACTTTTTATGGAAAGTAATGCGTTACGTTCTTTTTCGTTACATTTTAAATATGAGCAGGGCTTGATTGTTTGTTTTTAATATAAGAAGTTCTATTTATAGCAAATGTAAAAGCCCTTTCACACCAAAAAGTGTAATGAATAAACCTCAGGCAGAAGGAAAAGTAAATTCAGGTCTGTACAATAGAACGCAGGAGAAGAAGGTTCAACACTCTTCAGCGATAAAAAAACAATGAAGCACAATTGTTAGTTTATCTAAAGTCATTTTCGCTTATTAGTATGGTTGAACTGGATCATAAAAGGTCAGCAGCAAAGACATTGGTTAATAAAATGAGATTAGATACATTTGTGTTATTAACATATTAATTCTGAGTTTGCATTTCACTGTTTTAATAAATTTTGATGAATACTAAGTGTTTTTTTGCCAGTGAGATGAATTAATGCACGTTCACATTTAGTCTAGAACTACAGTAACATCATGTTCAAATAGCGCACACAATGCCTCTGTACTTCTGATTTCTCCCAACATGGGGATGGGAGACTTGTCAATCAAAAAATGGGAAAACAAAGTAACTAGCGTTACTTTTTTTTTTAAAGTAACCCAGATATTTATTAAAAAGTAATGCGTTACTTTAGTTAATAGAAAAAGTAATCAGATTACATAACTCGGGTTACTTGTAACGCGTTAACCCCAACACTGCAGAGCACACATGTGAGAAGAGGTTACGTATGAATCCAATATTAAATCAGAAATAAATTTATGATAAAAACCTGAAAAAAATCTATCTCAGATTCTGCTCTAAACTATAGAGCAGAACCCAATTGGTTTCTCTGTGTTCCAGCTTGCCTGTGTTCCCTTGTTTGTTTCCATGGTTTTTGATTAATTAGCTCCACACCTGTTTCTGTTTTTCCCTGATTACGTTCCTAGTGTACAAAGCTTGTGTTCTCCCCTGTTCTTTTGAATTAGTTCACACTGCAGGCTAAAGTGGCCCAAATCCATTTGTTTTTTGCCCAAATGTGACGCATATCTGATTTTGTTATGACAGTCTGAACTAGTGATGGCGAAGTGAAGCCTTCTGAACCAGTGAAGCTTTCAACCCAATTGTATCTTTTTCAAACGGTTCATGTTGTGGCCATCTTGTGGTCTTAAAAATGAATAACACCTGCCAAAGTTCTGTGATTCAATTACAGCTGCTGGTTTCACATCCGGTTCTTCTACTGATTCCTTGTTTTAATTTATTGTATAAAAATAATAGCCATTGTCAAAGTCATTTATTTGTGTCGGTGTACTGCCACAAAAATAATTCAAATATATCAAACATAAACTCATTAATTAAATCTGTGATCTGTCAATGTTACTTCTGCCTCAGTACTTAGACTGTTATTTCATGGGCAAAGTTCATTTGACTATAATATATAAATTAGGATAAAAAGAAAACGTTGCTAACGTATTATAATGTAATGTAATGTAAAGAAAACGGCGTTGAGGTTCGCTTCATTTGAAGCAGATACTGAAGCAGTCATGTGGTTTTCAGGTAAATGAAGCTTTGGACATCATAAATCACGTGCTTTTCTCAAAATGAGTTAAGCTCCGATACAGTGCTTCGATGTGAGATGGTTCGTTTTTTTTAATACAAGCTTCGAAGCCTCACTGTTGAACATCACATCACTAGTCTGCACAGCACAAATCTGATTTTTTTCAAATCAGGCCCAGAACATTTTCATATGTAATTTCATATGTGGTAAATCGGATACATATCCGATGTTTTGAAATGCGACTTCAGTCTGAATGGCCATGACTTAGTTCACACTGCAGGTCTTAATGCTCAGATCTGATTTTTTCGAATCAAATCAGACTGAAATTTAGGGTAAAACTCTAATTTTACCATTGTTCCAACGTGACAGTCATACAGCTTCAAGAATTGGATCAAATGTCATTGACAACATGCTTCAGGCTGTGTTCATTAGATTAATTCACAACAATTTTTCCCCAGTTTGTACATACATCAATAGGGAAAACTATTGTGCGCACTGCTCTAATATTTAACCCATAGATTAGAGGATTGAACACAGGTGGAACTATCAGCAGTTCTAGAGCTAAAAAATTACGCAAACTCTCTGGAATGTCATTTACACCATATCTGCTATACATAACATCAAAAAGCAAAGCAAAAGTAAAATTTATCAGTGATAATATATGTGGAAGACATGTTTGCCAGAATTTTCTTCTGTTTTCCAGAGATAATTTACATGCAGAAATCAGTTTAATGTAAGTCACTATGATTAAAACTATAAAGCTCAAAAATATAACAATACTGGCATATCCAAAAACATTGTTAACAAAACTTGATATACAAGACAGTTTTACAATTGACCAGTTGTCACAATATAATTTGTCAATGTGATATTTACAAAAGGGGCCTCAGGTTCGATAACAGCGCTGTTGCAACTGACAAGGAGTTAGAAACTATCCACGAAAACTACTTAATTTGGAATGATAGTCTAAAGGTTTGCATATGGCTACAAATCTATCATAAGCCATCACTGTTAATATTGTGATCTCAGAAAGTAAAGAGCTGTAGATAACAAAGGTTAGCAAAGCACACATGTGAGAGGAGATCACATATGAATCCAATATTAAATCAGACATCATTTTAGGGTAAAATCCAGAGGCTCCATAAACCCCATTTACACACAGAATACCCAGAAATATGTACATTGGTTCATGAAGAGCTTTCTCCATGATGATGACCATAACAAGATGAATATTAATTAACATTATAAGGAGATATAAGGCAAGAAAACAAGTAAAATATACATGCCTATATGATTTAGTATCTTTTGGCACCATAAGGGTCAATATCACAGGATAAGACATGTTATCCATCGTGGTATGGATAACCCTCAAGTCATATGAAGCAAATGACAACGCAAATACAAATGTGCAAGAAAAAAAAAAAAAGTTCAGATAAACATTTAAAACAGTGTATAACTCTTTACACTGAAGTATCCTCTGTTGGCTACAGGAATGACAGTAAGAGTCTCTCACAAGTAAACAGATTCAGAGCTGGTTATGATCTCAACTGAATGTTGAGAGGTCTGGTTGGTTTTTATAAGCTTTTATCATTAGGGATATCTATGTTCCAAAATCTCTTGGGCATAATTAATTACTTATGGAAAAAAACTTTTAAAATAAGCAAATATACTCATTCACCTTCACTTTATTAATTTTTGTATTGAATTAAAAGCTTAAAAAATAAATACACATTTGTACATACATGATTATTATAAATTGTTGTAGTCCAAATTGTGCTGATTATAGTCAGACTTTAGCAATTAAGATGTTTATAAGAAATTGAGAAAAGCATAGATAGTCAGGGCATGATTCTCCAGAGCCCCAAAATACTGTTTTATTTATTTATTTAAACCCTTTGTGTACATTTCTCCTGGGGAAAGTTATCAAGTATCTAGGTTAAACATGAATCCTAATTTTTGCTGAACAGTTTTATTGTAAACCTGTCAGCTCTTTGAATCAATAACGGTTTGCTAAAACCTATAGACTGACTGCAGGGACGTGCACAGACATTTTGAGGGGCATGGGCTCGAGTGGAAAAAAGTGGTCACTTCTCATATTTATTAAAAAAATTCTGAACAAAACTTTAAATATAACTTACAACCCAATTTATTTTAATCCCCTAAAGCCCGATTCGGACGGTAATTGTTTCTCATATGGACGTCTGTAAAAATACATTTGAATATCACCTCAGTGATAAAACTCATGGATTTGGATGGCAATTTATTCACAGTGGAGGAGCGAGTTCTGCGCTGCTCATGTGGCCAGTCACACGATTGTCTGCTGTAAAAATAAAAAATAAAATTGTACAAATTTAGTCTTATTATTGTGTAAAATGTATATACAAATACTTATGTAAAATTTTCTTTTTCCAAGCATATTTTTGTTATGGAATCAGAGCTCACACAGAGGATAAGTACAAAAACAGGTGTTTATTTGAACAGCAGAGTAAAGCAAAGATGAGTAGAACTTCAGAATAGATTTAACTGTTGAGATGGGATGATGATGGTGATATATCTTTGCCAGGAACCCGTGGAATGGAGAGTAGCTCACACCTCGTGAGGAGCCAGGAATACTGCTGGAGATCATTGGAGGGAACAGGATGACGGAGACAGGAAGACACACTGCTGGAGACGAGACAGGAGGTTAATAATATCAGGTAGGGTACAGGTAAGTAGCTTGGAGAGTTTGGAATGAGTCCACTTCGTAGGAATGAGATCGGACATCTGACTGTGGTGAGGTGTGAGCTTATAAGGTCTGTGGTGATGAGGTGCTGATAGAGAGCAGGTGTGTTCCATTAGTATTCAGGTGAGGGTGTGCGTTGTGATTGGCTGACGTGGGAGCCTGGCCGATCTGTGACAATTTTATAATATATAATCCTATTTATTATTTGACTATTTAAATGTTTATAATACACAGTTAAAAAATTATATTGAATACCTGCTGCTGCCAAAATAAAGACCCATTTAGAATGTTTGCATGCTTTTCTACTCTTTCTGCTCCCAGTCACTTATGAAGTATTGCTCTTTTAAATACTTTCCAGCATTTCAGAAATAATAATGTATACAAATTATACCGAAGTGCAAAAAATTACCACACGACCTTGGTGTTTGTCAAAAAACACTAGGTAATTCGGCCGGGGATTTTTAGGAGGGTGGTGACAGATAAACGCCGACATTCTGGACTCAGACTGCAATTATATCACCAACTACCCCCTGTATATGGTGAAAATCGCTTACGTCCCCATGAGAAACAATTACTGTCTGAATAGAGGTTTAGCTACATTTCAGCTAACCTATTACATGGTAACTTATAAGTCATGGATGTTAGCAAGACAAATTAACTATTTTTTGTCTTTTGGATAATAAGCTGTAAATTCAGTGCACGGGTGTGGTGGCTCCTGCCGTTTCTATTAAGAATCACGCTTGAAGTCTTGGGGCTTTGATGCCAGAAAAATCGCACGGTTGGTTTACGTTTCATAAATCACGTTATAATAGTAGACATCACTTTATAATGGCTTGTGGAGTTTTCTCGTGACAGATTATATTTTGTATGTAATTTCGGATAGGCAAGTGTCAGAAAAAAAGCCTATTTACGTATTTGAATGTATGGCTATTGTACAAAGCAGGCTACTGTAAATAAACTTACAATGACAAAATACACATTAAGGGGCATTAGACACATTTTAATCTTAACAGAGGAATATTTGTTGTACAAATGAATTTCGCGATGCAATAAATCGTATACTTGACCGCAACATACTCTTAATTAAATAAATATCGTGCTGACGTGCTTGAGTCACGCAATAATCATTAAGCAGCGGCACCTAGGGGCAGGTGTCAGTCACTACCGAAGGTGCGACACGCAGCGCGACATTGTCACAGGTTTATGTCACAGGTTTGGCATGTGCCATGGCGTCTGTGCGTCAGATGTCACAGGTTTGGCATGTGTCATGGCGTCTGTGCGTCAGATGTCATGGCGTCCGTGCGTCAGATGTCATGTCACGTAATGTTAAAACTGCTGCTCCCAAGTGCAATAGATTTTAGGAAGCAGCAGTGTGGAGGCTGTAGCTAAATGAAGTTTAATTTATTCATTTATCATTCGTCATGTCGTGTGGAATTGATTTGAATGACGGTGTTCTGAAAAGTGCACAGACATGAACGAGAGACGGTAAAATTGGATCTCAAAAAGTCCAATAATGTTCCTGTCCCACCCACACAATGGTTCCGACGCCCAAACGACATTATTATTAAAATACTATAGGCTACTAAATATATACTATGTGCAGTACATAATTATTTATTATTAATAACGTTTTTATTGCGTTTAGTATTTTAAAAACACTGTTTTAATGCATTAAGCCACGTACAAGCTTTTTAAAATTTCCGAGCATCTGGAGATTTGCCTAGTGGGCAAATTGACTGAATGTATTTGAATATATTTGCCAATATCTCGCCTTAAACAATACTTCCGATATTTCCCTTACTGTACGTACAGTAAGCCTACACAAGAATTTTACATGAAAAATTGGATTTGTAGAAATGTGTTATTTAAATATTTGTGTACTGTACATCTCTATGAAGGGGCAAACAACTCACTGTAAATCACTATACAAGTAATACAAGCTTTACAGTTTGACAATGTGTTATTTTAAAAGTATTTTGAATTAAAAATACATCGGACATTTTAACCCAGTCGGTGGAATTGTCAGACGGTCCCTTAACCATCGAGCACAATATGCTTCAACATTTTCTCCAGTTTAAATTTACTGCTACAATACACGTTTAAAAAATATAAACAATTCATATGCCACAACTTTATATCGACATCATTTTTTTTACCGCCAAACTCAATAAACACATTATTACTAAATCATGCTATACTGTACATAGTTTGATCTTATAATGTGTTTCTTGGGTTTGGTCTTTTAAAAACACTGTTTTAATGCATTAAGCCACGTTAAGAATTTTCAATTTTCAAATGTCCCGGCATCTGGAGATGGAACCGCCGGAAGTGCCGCTGCTTCCTTTTACACTGAAATGCCTTCCGTTTGCACTGAAAAGTTCACGCACATCTACATATGAAATCACTTGCATACACGTATATACTCAGCTGAAAGCAAGTATGGGTGTGTATGCGTGCAGCGAGTTTATATGTATGTGCGAGTGTTTATAGGTGTATATGCATGGAAGTTTATATGTATGTGCGCGTGTTTATAGGTGTATATGCATGGAAGTTTATATGTATGTGCGAGTGTTTAGAAGTGTATATGCATGGAAGTTTATATGTATGTGCGAGTGTTTAGAAGTGTATATGCATGGAAGTTTATATGTATGTGCGAGTGTTTAGAAGTGTATATGCATGGAAGTTTATATGTATGTGCGAGTGTTTATAGGTGTATATGCATGGAAGTTTATATGTATGTGCGAGTGTTTATAGGTGTATATGTATGTGCGAGTGTTTATAGGTGTATATGCATGGAAGTTTATATGTATGTGCGAGTGTTTATAGGTGTATATGCATGGAAGTTTATATGTATGTGCGAGTGTTTATAGGTGTATATGCACTTGTTTTTTGTGTGTTGATAAGCGAATTTGATTTAAATCCTAGGCGGCGCCTCATACAAAAATGTAAGATTTGTTATTGAGTTGTAAATTTGTATATTTTCCAATTTAATTCCCCAAAGTGTGGGTAACACTTGTGAAACTAGAAGTTTGGTTTATTTAATATTTTTTCTTCTTTAATAGGATTTGATTTGACATTGTAAAAGTTTGTTTCCACCTTTTTGTTATTATTTTTCCATTTCTTTACTAAGTTCCTTAGTTTAATATAAAAAAAACTTGTGCAACCAGTCTTGGATTCTATAGCCTTTATTGCTGCTGAAAGGAAGATAAAGATTATATTTGACTTTTAAAGTTAATTATAACAGAAAAATAAAATACTTACCCAGGCCCCAGCTTTAACATTGCGGGTATCGTTACTGGGGTTACACTACACTGTTGTGCTGTGCAGAGATGCATAGGGGAGAAAGGCATAGGAACTCGACAGTCTCTCAACATTTCCCGACCCACCTTGTTATTTTGATTTTTTTTTGTTCACAAAAACACACACACACACACACACATACACACACGCATTAAAAAAATATTTTCTGAAGGATTTTAAACATATTTAATGTTAAAATTTAGGGTTGGACACTGGGGACATGTACAAATGCAATATTTTCAGTGTTTTAGGTCGTTTTTAATATATTGTTTTTAATTTTATGTTTTAAAATTGCAGTTAAATTTATGTGCAGGACACTTTGCATAAAAATAAAGTGTATTGTATTGTACATTTTTATGCATGTTTGTCCCTATAATGTCATGGGGACAGAAATACCCTCTCGGTGGAATGGCCCATATACAGTAGGCCTGCACATATTCATTTAGTAAAAAAAACTAAAAAAAACTCCCAGGAAAAAGGACACTTTCTTTCAAAGGAGAAAACTTTTTATTGTCGGAGTACTGCAGGTTTTTGAAAATGTAAGCTGTTCTTGCAGATCAATGTTCTAAATTATTATGATTGGTGATATTTTATATAATAATTAGGAGTCGTTTACAAGGCAGAGAGCTGAAACCATTCAATTGCACGCAAGTTTAAGATCATTTGTGATTCATAGATTTCAAAGAGACGCTTACGCAGGATTTCTGTTCGTAAGTTTATTCTATGAATTGCATGTACGCATATCTGAGAAATGATCGTAAGATCAAATTTAGAATGGTTGAATGCTCCGTTACCTCTCCCTCCTCTAATCACATGCCGGATCCATCCCCCCGCTTTGTTCCGGGATCTCGAAATGTATAAATTAAGCACTGGTTACAGAATATGCACTGAAATTCTGGTGATGTCAGAGTAGTGTCTGTACTTTCAGGCACTTTCCATACTTTTGCATTTAGGCAGGGGAGCCACTGCTGGACAAGAACAAAACTTAAACTAAATTGAGCTGGATAATGACACTGTTGACTTCTCTAGAACCTTTAATATTCCTCACACAAATCACAATGACAGTGATACACACACTACAATATTAACACACACAGTACATACAGTTCATTATGTCATATCAGGAATCTGTTATTTATAATTTAACCTTGAAAATAAGCAAAAAGTTTCGGATTTTGATCAGTGTAAAAAAAAGAAGAAAAGTATTAAGATTTATTTTAAATTCGGCACTATTTCTGTGTTACTAATTAAGTAAGCCAGTTTGTGATTGATTATGTTTGGCTGTTATAACATGAATCATCTGGCTTCAACTGTGAAAATAAAATACATGGCATATTTGGCACAGTGTTTATCCAGGGCAATTAAGAATGGCCTTCATGACAGGTTACAATGTGATTTTACACCATATAAACTTTTTGACGAGCAGGGCACTGAACACAATGTACAGCGTTGACCAGCAGAAGACATGTAAAATGAAACAAGAACATTTGTGATAGTGATAGTCTAAAGGGTGATATATGGTCACACATGCATATGTGCACATCACTGTTAAAACTTTAAATACACTAACAATGTATATGTATTATTGGTTTGTAACTCTATACAGTACTTAATATTCTAAATAACATTTTAGTAATTTAGATGTACAGTGTTCCACGATAGTCATAATAGCTTGAATAATTGGATCAGATGCAGTTGACAACATGCTTAGGGTGGGTGTTCATTATATTAATAAAAAAAACAAAAACAAAAACAAAACTTCTTGTTTGTACAAACATCACACCATAAATATGTTTGTTAAAATCACACTGTTTGTCACAATTCATTGCTAAAGCCAAACTAGCATTTTGTATTTATCAGTAGTACATAATTAAGTTTTGATGTTTTGTGAAACATTTACTCTTGATGCAACACATGAAGTGAAAACTCTTGTGCGCACTGCTCTAATATTTAACCCATAGATTAGAGGATTGAATATAGGTGGGACTATCACCAGTTCAAGAGCCAAAAAATTACGCAAACTCTCTGAAATGTCATTTGCACCATATCTACTATACATGATATCAAAAAGCATAGCAATAGTGAAATTTATAAGTGAAAATATATGTGGCAAACATGTTTTCCAGAATTTTCTTCTGTTTTCTAAAGATGCTTTACATGCAAAGATCAGTTTAATGTAAGACACAATGATAAAAAATATAAAGCTAAAAAATACAACAGTAAATGCATATCCAAAGACATTATTGAAAAAAGATGATACACAAGACAGTTTTACAATTGACCAGTTGTCACAATATAATTTGTCAATGTGATATTTACAAAAGGGCCTCAACATTGATAACAGCACTGTTGCAGCTAACAAGGATTTTGGAAAAATCCACGAGAACATAATTAATTTTACACAGGTATTTTTAGTTAATTTGGAATGATAGTCTAAAGGGTTGCATATGGCTATGTATCTATCATACGACATCACTGTTAATATTGTGAACTCAAAAAGTATAGAGCTGTAGATAACAAAGGTTTGCAAAGCACACATGTGAGAGGAGATCACATATGAATCCAATATTAAATCAGACAGAATTTTAGGGTAGAATCCTGAAGCGCCATAAACCCCATTTATACACATATGACACAAGAATATGTACATTGGTTCATGAAGAGCTTTCTCCATTATAATGACCATAACAAGACGAATATTAATCAACAATATAAGTAGATATAAGGCAAGAAAGCAAATAAAATATACATGTCTATATGATTTAGTTTCTTTTGGCACCATAAGTGTCAGTATCACAGGATAAGACATGTTATCCATCATGTTATTCATAGTACAGTCCTTCCAATCACATGAAATTAACAAACATTATGCTGTACAACCAAACATAACACAATATTAATCAAACGTCACTTAAGCAATCTTACTAAAACAGACATTTCATGAGGTTTAAATTACCATTATTGCCTAAGGAAATAAAGCAGCCATGGTCAGAAAAAAGCAAAGTAAATGTACAGTATCCACAGATGGGTGTGTCACAACTGAAAGTAGTGAGGTCTTGTTTGGTTTTATATTTACTGATTTGTCATTAGGGAAATATATAAGAGACATGCTACATTTCTTGGGATTAATTAGAGGCTCAAAACTTTGTGCGCTAACACTTTAAAATGAATAAATGTCAAATATACTAAAAATACTTTTGTTTTCTAAATGTTGCTCATTTAGGTAGGGTACTGTCATGAATCCTGTCCATGGACGTGCGTTTGCTCACCACCAGATGTTGTCTTTTCTTTACATTGCCTCTCACACCACACAGACTTTTACAGGACACTCCAGACTACAGTTCTCATGATCCATTGCACTGATTGCACAAACACAGCTGAATGCACCGATTACACCTACACAGCTGAATCCATTCAGACACGCTTTATAAGCCTTGGACTTCCTTTTTCAGATTGCAGAGTATTGTTTAGCGTATAACATTCTCCTAGTGCTAGCTACTTGACGGGGCAGCCGTGGCCTAATGGATAGAGTGTTGGACTTGTAACCTGGGGTTGTGGGTTCGAATCTCGGCTCCGGCAGGAATTGTCCATGACTGAGGTGAGAACCTTGAGCAAGGCACCAAACCCCCAACTGCTCCCCGAGCACCCCAACGTTGGCTGCCCACTGCTCCAGGTGTGTGTGCACACTTGGATGGTTTAAATGCAGAGAACACATTTCACTGCTGATACTCTGTATAATCGTGTATGTAACAAATATTATTATTCTCTACGGAGCCTACTTAGATGTCATAGTCTTGCCTGTTTTCTCATGTTTTGATTCTTGCCCATTTCCTGGATTAACCCTTTGCCTTGCCGTTCGGACTCTGTTTGCACCTCGCTTGGAATATGGCTTGGATATTGTTCACCGATCGAAGACCCACGCTTTCTCTAGGATTACTGTTTGTCTGACCCGTGTTGTATCTGTTTGCCATTGTCAGAATCTTGCCTGTTTAACGACCATGTCTCTGAATAAAGCTTTGTAAATGGATCTGCATGCCTCTCGTCTTGTCGGCTCCATTACAGAATACTCGGCCACACAAGGATCCAGCAGCTTTTCTGATGAACATTGGCCAGGTATGGACATTGCAAGACTGCTATTAACTCTCAAGCAGGGCACACGATCACTCGAGAGCTATATTCAAGAGTATTTAGAGATCGCTAATTATTCTGATTTGCCTGAATTCTGGGCTGGTAAATCTAACACAAGATCTCAGATTTCTCAGAATAAAATGTGTTTGAATGAAGACTCTTGAATAAATAAACTGATTTCTCCTCTTTAATGTCTGTTTTTGTGCTCCCTTTTTAAAATCAGAACAAGCTTTGAACACGTATTGTAACTGGAAGCTGTTGTTAAAAAACAATTGTTAATAATTTTTCATCAATAACTAGCTACTGATTTTTTTTATTGAATCTATCATTGAAAAAGGCAGTCAAGCATAAGCTGGATTTGGGTGGTTTAACCAGCTACCATGTTCCAAAACACAGCTCATGCTGGTTGACCAGCTTGAGCTGGTCTAGCTGGATTTTCCAGTAGGGCCACGCTTGCCCTAGGATTACTGTTTGTCTTGCCTGTGTTGTACCTGTTTGCCATTGTCAGAACCTTGCCTGTTTAACGACCACATCTCTGAATAAAGCTTTGCAAATGGATCCGCACGCCTCTCGGCTCGTTGACTCCATTACAGAATACTCGGCCACACAAGGATCCAGCAGCTTTTCTGATGAACATTGGCCAGCTATGGACATTACAAGACTGCTATTACCTCTCAAGCAGGGCACATGGTCACTCTAGAGCTATTCAAGAGTATTTAGAGATCGCTAGATATTCTGATTTGCCTGACTGTGTGCTCATAGATTTTTTTTGTGAGGGCATTAACCAGCCGCTCAAATCAAGATTAATCCTTGAAGGTCCCCGTTTGTCTCTTAAGTGATTTTATGGACTATGCTTTATTGACTGTTGATTTCGTGTTCACTGTGGGTGTCGTGGAGGAACGCGACACCACACTCACTCATGAAATAGCGGTCGCAATAGAGTACGAGCACAAAATGGCAGCCACAACAACACCCTGTCAAGTCATGGCTGATCTTCATGAGCCAAGTCAAGTCACCATTGATCTTCATGAATTCAGTCAAGCTACAGTTGTTCTTCATGAAACAAGTCAAGTTACAATAGATCATCGTCAGTCCAGCCAAGTCACAGTTGATCGTCACGAGCCAAGTCACAGTTGATCGTTGTGAGCCAAGTCAAGTCAGAGTTGATCGTTGTGAGCCAAGTCAAGTCACAGTTGATCTTCGTGACCAAGTCAAGTCACAGTTGACCGTCGTGAGCCAAGTCAAGTCACCGTTGATCGTCGTGAGTCCGGTCAAGTCACAGTTGATCATCGTGAGCCAAGTCAAGTCACAGTTGATCATCGTGAGCCAGGTTAAGTTACAGTTGATTGTCGTGAGTCCGGTCAAGTCACCGTTGATCGTCGTGAGTCAAGTCAAGTCACCGTTGATCGTCGTGAGTCAAGTCAAGTCACCGTTGATCGTCGTGAGTCCGGTCAAGTCACCGTTGATCGTCGTGAGTCGGGTCAAGTCACCGTTGATCGTCATGAGTCCAGTCAAGTCACCGTTGATGTTCATGAGTCCAGTCAAGTCACCGTTGATGTTCATGAGTCCAGTCAAGTCACCGTTGATGTTCATGAGTCCAGTCAAGTCACCGTTGATGTTCATGAGTCCAGTCAAGTCACCGTTGATGTTCATGAGTCCAGTCACGTCACCGTTGATGTTCATGAGTCCAGTCACGTCACCGTTGATGTTCATGAGTCCAGTCACGTCACCGTTGATGTTGTAGTATATCAAGGACCGAATCAGACAAATCAAGATTCGATCGAAGCATGGTTGAAACATGAGGAGCCGAATTCCACAAGACAACAGCAGGAAGTCATAAATCAGACCCCAGCTCCAGCCCGTCTGAATACAGCCTGCAACAGCAAAACCAAAGGAAGACTTAATGATAATTCCAATGCAGGAATTTGGTAATACATTTGAGGAATAAATATTGATGGTCAAAGAGATGCAACATGTGATCATTACATGTAAATCTGTGATAGAAATCACAGCTACAGACTGTAAAATCATCTTAAAGGACTTTCATTCTCATTGTTAATGAAAATAATAATTTATATGCATAACTGCATATTATGTATGTGACCCACAAATTTGACTATCCTTGTTTTAATCATTGTGTTTATCGTGCTTTTAATTAGTATTGACTAGCTTAAGCCTTAAGGGTTAATGTCATGTTTGGTATGTATGAGAGTCATAATTCTAGGTTGAAACGTTTCTTTTGATTGATTTCCTGTCAAATGCATCATATTCTGGTTATAGAAATCACATTCAAAAGGATACTTTGCAAGAGAATGTAAAATCCGGGCAATATGACGGAACATGACATGTTGATTTATTGATTGGGTGGAGAAACAAAGCGGCACCCAGAGCCAGCATGGGATCTAATTGGTCAAGACAACCATTGGGGGGTGTCTAAAAGCAGAGGGTAAATACCCAGGACACACTTCTCCTCGCACTCTAAAAAATTATCCGCGCTCTTGAATGCTCCGTCCTCTTGAATTCCTCTCTCTTCTTGGATCTCTCTCTCTCTCTCTCCGGAAAAATGAACTCTCTCTTCAGCCATGTGCTCTGGACCACAACCCAGCCAGTTGCTACCATGATGAGAAGAAAAGCCACCTAGTCTCTTTACATCCTTTTATTCTTTGACTTTAGTTTATTTTATTTCCGTTGAGTTCGTGTGCTAAGTTACGTTTGCCAACGACAACCAGCCCAAAACTCTGCAAAACCAGCCAAGAAACATCGCCCACTTCAACGACTCCTGAACTCTAAGCCAATAAGCGACTTCGGAGAAACCCTTTCCCGCAAAGACGGAGGACAAAAGGGAATCCTTAAACACAAAAGCTGCAAGTACAAACCCCCAGACTCTTGCTGAAACTGGTGTAATTTTAATATATATTTTAGCCTCATTGAAAAAGTCAATGCGAGTTTTAAGTATTTGATTGATGGTTGTTCAGGTTTATGCAATTGCACATATTGCTGTAAATGTGGGATATCAAATTCTCATTCTCTTAATCTAATCCTTTCCTCACTTTCTCTCTTTCTGCAACGCGTGAATGTGTGAATGCTTGCGTAGATTAGTTTACATGTCTTAGATTTATATAAATAAAGTCTCGTTTATATTGAAAAGCGAAATATCTTGTGTTTTGTGCTCATAAGTTAATGCCTTAATCTGTCGATTTTGTTACTGTGCTATTTAATAGTGTTTTCACTATATTTTGGGATTTTAATATCCAGTGCAGAGTTTGTTATACGGCTTGTTCAGTGAATCGCCGTGAAACAGTGAGTCTGTTCAAATTCCCTATAAAATCATTAATGATTCCCTTTGAGCTAAATTGACCTGTTTCCTTTATAACAATATATATATTATATGTTATCATTACATATTGGTGGAGGATGCGGGCAGATTAATCTAAATTATGAGCATAAACCAAGTTATTTAATCTTTTATATTCTTACGGATGAGATCTGAGATCGAGACTGGTGTGTGTGTGTGTGAGTGACGTCAGCAGCGCGCGCCTCCTTGAATGAATGAGCACAGAGAAAGCTGTAACTCGAGTCCGCCTCTCCGTTGTTCAAGTGCAGTAAGGGAACTCAAAGTTAACATCTGAGATCGGACAATAAGGTCGGAGATGAGCGTTTTCCTCTCTTCTTGTAATGCCTTGTTTTATAGCTGAATTAATGTCCTGCGTGTTCCAGGTCATCTAATAGCTATAACTTACTCCATAATCTCAGTAACTGTTAGCCGCACGAAGCTAAACTGCAGTAATTAAAAGGGAAATAAATCAATGGATAAAGAATAGTTTTGAGCGTGTTCCTCAATCCTGTTTATCAAAGCCTTATTCATAGTTTGATCGTCAGTGCGTGTTCCATTGTCAGATCATATATGCTATGACTCCCTGGGTTAAACATTAGAGAATAATGCTTGCCTGTTTGTGTACACTGTTCACAAAGTGAATTAAATCTCGCGAAACACTGCGCGTGTCCGAGAGTGATTTGAATGGGAGCTTTAAAAGCTTTATCAAGTATAGTTTACCTTTGAACCAACAGCGAAGAAACCCTGTTGTGATACACTGATCACTGTTTCCTCAACCGAAGCACAAAGCTGTTATTTGAATAAGGTTTAAGTTTAACTCTGAACGAACTGAAAGTTTAAGCGCCACATCGCAGAACAAGCGGTGTTGTTATTTGTACAGTGTTGAGATGCACCAACATTTAATGTAACATGCTTAACTGTATTTGTAATGCAACAATTAATGTGCTAGCCACTAGTTTGTTTTGGTTGCCACAGATACGATTGTAACACGAAAGTCTTAACCTACTTCCGGAACAACTTTGAACTGCGCACGCGCAGTACATCGATGCTTTTGTAAACAAACTCCATGCTGTTGCTAATGGCACGGTTGTGTTTACATTGAAGTCTATGCTAAAGCCATTAGCCTCAAAGGTTAGAAGTTAGCATTAAACATCCAATGGTTGAATAAAGTGTGTGTTTTGAAAAGCTAAAGTGGTTTAACCCTTTAAACATTTAAACTAATATACCTGTTGGTCTTTCTCTTCCTTATTTATCCCTTTTTACCACTTATTTGTAGTTCTACTAGAAAGGAAAATACTAGTTCACAATTATTAATTGTGCCAAATTCAAATTTAATTAAAACATTAAATTTATTTGGAATCATTCTAATTTTCCCCCTCATATTGTTTAATATGATCCTTCCTTCTAGTATTCCCTTTTGGACATAATCATTTTAGGTACAAATAAGTATTGAACTTTGAAAGTTTAAGTAAACTTATTCTACCTAATTGATTTATTACCCATATAAGTAGATTCTATTCAGACTTATACTCACTCATTACTTTATTGCGTTTTACCCCTAATTCTTCCTGTTTTGGTTATAAACATAACCACTATTTTATTTACTTATTTCCTCATTTACTTAATTTCATATTTGCTTATTTTGCCTGTTTATTACTTTACAATTTTACTTTGTCTTACCATTTTCTTTCCTCTGTGTATCCTAGCTTGGGAACGACCCACCTGAGCCTTAATAGGACGCATTGTTATCCCTCACTATGAGTTCAAATAAATTAGAGAGACAAATCTCTTTTACCCAAAATTTATTTTTGTTGATAGTTGTGTAGCAACTGAAAACAACACTATACGCGTAGTCGGGCATAACTGCTTGCTAGTGGACCGATCCACTCAACTTACTGTCTCTTTCTCTTCCCTCCTGTTCTATCCTCCTTTCTTTCCTCTTCACTTTTCACATTTGTAGGGACCTGTAAGAACCATCAATCAATTCTAAGTGTATGGGATACACAATCCTGTCAAAAGGTGAATCATCCTTACGAATTTGATTGCAATCAAACCTTATTTTGTTCTTCCTAACCTCCCTATATTTAAAACGCAATCCAAATTTGAACAACTCATGCAACGCTGAGATCAATTTTAATAGAGATAAGTGTTGAGCAGCTGTCGCCTTCGCAGCCTCCCTGGTGAGCGATCCAACTGTAAGGTGTGCGTTGTCAATTCTGTCAGACTAAGAAAAGAGATATCAGAATTTTTATTATTATATTTGTTTGTCTAAGACAAAGATTTAATAATATTGTTTGCCTCCTTGATAACAACATTTAATAAAAAATAATTATCCTCATTTTGAAAAAAATAGAAAAGGAATTGTTTATTTTAATTAAATTTGTTTTTCACCTTTTTGTCTCTTTTCCCTCTTCCTCATTAGAGTGACGAAGTCTTCACATCGCTAGTCTACCTAGATACTCTGAGACTAACACAGTGATCACCACACTTCACCAGTGGTTCAAACCACTGACATAACACTTAGTTGTCGCACCACACATAAGCTTCCACTCCACACAGATCTGTGTCAGCCTCTCTTCTCCCCAGCGTGCCAACATGCCGCTGTAAGGCCCGGCTCGATTCGACCCAATGACGGCAGTCGTTCAGCGGGTGAAGGGCTTTGCGTATTACAGTCTTTCCTTTTCACGACACAACAAGAACATTAAAATGGAACACTTTTTCTTATATATTTTGTCTCGTTATTTCATCTGACTCCATAAATGAAAAGGTTTTAATGATATCTGTGCATCATTAAAATATGAACGAATGATTGATTATTCTTATCAGCTCTTTTTTAATACTTTACCCGTCCAGATGTAGGGAAACTATATCGCTCAGAGGCCCTGTTTTTCACAGGTCTCACGGACACAATCTCGTCAGGCCCGGTCATCAGTCAGAGGTAAGTTATGGTTATGTATCTAAGATTTGCCGTAAATTCACACGTACACAATCAGAGACATCGGATAACCCCCTTGGAGCCCCCTCAGAACTTCAATTGAACTTCAGAAGTTCAATTGTTTTCTTCAGTAAGGGTTTTGGCCACTATCAGATATGTTAGCAGATCAATATACTACACTCGTAATAGCTTTGGGTTGGTCAAAGCCTTGTTTAAAGTAACATTAAATCAAAAGTCAGAGGTATGGGCGTACCCGAGTCTAGTCTGATCAGACGGCGTTCGCCGTCCCTAAATGGAAGTTAACCCGCCCCTGCATCCAAGTACACTTAAAAGATGCCGGATATTAGCCGTCGCTAAAACTGACGCAGGCTTGCGGAAATATACGGATCCGCTAATCTTATAGGGAAAAAGCAATCTTTAGAGGCAGTTAGAATAGAATCAAACGTTACAATTTATTGACCAGGTAATCGAAGCAATAATTCAAAACTCCAACGTTACAAGAATAGAATCATCAGTTAACCATACCTGGAAATGAAACTACACACAAGTGATATGTGCGGGCAATCAGCTTACTGACTCCTAACCATAGCTGGAAATGAAAACTACACACATGTGATCTGTGTGGGCAATCAGCTTACAGACGCCTAACCATAGCTGGAAATGAAAACTACACACAAGTGATATGTGTGGGCAGTCAACCTACAGACGCCCAGAACTTTGTGTCCCCTTTCCTTATATACCCAGATAATTCAATAAACCTACCAAATGGTGGTATTATAATTAGACTTTAGAATTTGCAACCAAATGGCTCCTGATATCCTGTGGCAGGGAATGCTTATTTACATACAGGAGGTGTTTTGAATAGGAGATCAGGGGGAGGGCACATCCCTAAGCTGTACACTATACTTCTCAGATTTTAGAACTTCTTTTAGCTTTTCATTATGATTGGGAGAATGAGACCATTTTACCAGGCGCACTGAGACATTTCAAAAGATATCAAACATGTATGGTTACTTTTTTGTACATATTATATTGCATGGATTTTCAGTGAATTCTAGGTGGTGAGGGGAGGGGGAATGGTGTCTGTACCAGGTCCATCGTGTAGACCGTCAGTACAGGGTGTGAACCCCCCAGTGTGCTGCGATCCTGGATGCTGTTGTTACATATGCAAGAGATAGTTCCTGTGGATTTCCAGGCGGGCCCCCTGTCCTCTCGAGGGGGGGGGGGGGGGGGCCAGACATCCTGGCACCAGGCTTACAGTTCCTCTCTTTGGCACTGTTTTGGGCCACTCACAGGGTTCCCTGCAGTGTCACTTCAGTCGTTGTAAGGTGGTACTCTGTTTGGAGGATGACGTTCTGTACCAGGTCCATCGTGTCGATCAAGGCTTGTGTTCCGTGTTCATAAAAGGTGTCGTCCCACCATGGGGAGACCTCTGCGTCCTTTGGAATCCTTCCGAGGATGTCGATCTGGCCCATAGAAAAGTCCTCTGTCACTTCCAAGCAAAATGAGTGATCAGCAGGACAGGTCAGTCCTCCATATGTGAACGAATTCATCTCACTGATGACACACCACTGTGTATGAGACACCTGGATAGCATTTGAATGGCCATGCAAAGATTCAACATTTATGAGTTTGCTATCATTGGGAGAGAAAGGTTGTAATGTGTTACATGTACAGACAACATAATTGTGAGTTTCATGACAACAAGTGCGACTGGTAAATAAGGTCTCAGTACCCTTCAACGTCATATATCCAGTGAGGTGATCCCATTTAATTACCTGATCTTTAACTACCATGCCAATGGATTGAATATTAGTGGAATTTGGATAAACTTGATCTGGGTGGATTAAAGGAAAAGTGGCAAAAAATCCAATACAACCAATACATTCGTTTCCAGTATACATCATAATTGTGGATATTAATTCTGAATACTTTACATTTTTCATTTTTTCCGAAGAGAACCATCTATGTAAATCTAAAACCTCAATTAAATCGTTCAAAACATGTCTCGGGGTCTTGTGAAGACGAAGATCTAAAATTTCCTGTCTTGTTGCAGTGAATAAATCTTGTGCATATGATCTGCAGGCTAAGTCACGTTCGATGGTACGGGTCTGATTGTACAATGTGTGGCTGATCGTTAGAAGCGCCTGCGCCTCGGAACGAACCGCTTTGATAATATTATCATTGCTATTGGTGATGTGTTGGAAACCAGTGGCCATCTGATCTGTCAACCATGTGGAGAATTGAGATTGTTTGGTTATTTTATAAGTGTTGGCTGCTGAAATAATTGATCCAAACAGGCCGGCTATACTGCTGAGCAGGTCTCGTTTTGAGCGAGCAGGTGGAATTTGAACGGCAAGTCTGTCTTTGTAATCAGAAATTAAATCATCGATTCGTGACTGCAGCCATGCATACGACTCATCATTAGTATTACAATGTTTTGTATAGGCAGAGAGTATATTGGAAATGTTATAAGTTACATGTGTCATTATGTGTTTCTGTATGTGTGCACCTATATGTTGCAAGTTCCAAATTTTTAACAAAGTAGCACAATTTTGGGTCTATGCCATTGTTTTAGTTTTTTCGTGTAGTGTATGCATGTTACCTATTGTGTCACCTGGATCTATTTTAAGTCGATACCAGGTAGTGAGGTTGTGCATGAATTTGGTGCTCGAGTGTGTCCTGAAATGTTTCTTTGTAGGTGGGTGGGTGTTACCTGAACTACAACAAATTTGTGGTGTGCAATTTGGATCCGGTACTAATCCGGGAGGCCATGTAACTGTCTCTTTTGGTGCGACTGTGATTTTTTGTGTGGATGGCCCCTTGGAGTGTTATGCAACACCCACCTCCCACATTTCAGGTTTTGTGTGAGTGATTGGTGCTCCCCAGAGTAGGAGGATTTGATTCGCTACTACTCGTGCCACTGTGTTTGCACTGTTAAATTGGAAAATTTGTCAGTTATCACAAGGCAATAACGATATCCCCCTTTGGCACTAGGTAGTGGGCTTATGAAATCCAATTGGAGTAACTCCCAAGGTCCTTTGGGTGGCTCTGGTCTACACAGTTTTGTACGGCCAGGCTTGCCTTGGTTAATGGTGGCACATACGATGCATGTGTCACACCATCTTTGAATGTCTGATGCCATTTTGATTGTATGGTGTCACTGTCACTTCTCCAACACAACACTAGGGGGAGCACTATCTACTCTCAGGCCTAAGTAAAGAGGACTTTACATTTATGCATTTATTTAATTTTAACTTAATAAAATTATTTTAATTAATTATTATATATTTTTTCTTTTTCTCTTGAGTTAACCAGATCACCTAGGGAAATGAAGTATGGCCTACAGGTAGTGCCAGACTTGTGTTAAGTCTGAAATTAGAATTTGTGGTTTCTAATTAAAATTTATGATGTTATAATTAAAATTAATAGGATCACTTAGGATTATAATTTACACGTGTAATCTGCAATTGAGTTGATAAACCAATATTGTTGCAAAATGTAAACAGGAAGTGTAATTAATTATTAAATGTAATTAGAATTTTCGAATTCATAATTAATTATTACATTAATTTACGGCTTCTAAATCACTAGTTTTGGATTCCCATAATAATAATTAAAATAGTTTCCAAACTTAATCATTCCTCATTGTGTCATTAACATCATCAAAAAAAAAAATAATAATAATCTGTATCCTAATTACTTGTAGACGAAATAAACAATTTCTGGCCCTCTTGATAATAATAAAGGTTTTACTGTGATTGTCAAATTATAAGATCGCTTGTGATTTAATCAATGGATAATGTTGAAATCATTTTATCAATGAAATTAATTTGTAATCAATTATGACATTTAATTAACAATTAAAAATTCCTAACAATATCAACTCATCCACTGAAGTGTTTAAAATCAGAAAAGCGGTTATAATTGAATGAAATCAAAATCACCATATTATCAAGATGATGAGGTAATACTAAATTATCTTCTAATAACCCACCAGTTATTAAGCTGGTACCCGCAAATGTTAAAAGACTTTAATCAAATGTTAATTCAACCGACCTGTGAAATTTGTGTCTAGAGCATTCTTCGCATGTTAACGGGCGGCTGATTGTTGTGATTTCATCATCCGCATTTTTCATGGTTTTTAACACTGCGATTTTTAACTGCTTTCTTTGGCGAGTCGTTTGATTTTGTTCGGGTCTTTATCGGGCTTCGCAGGCTCAGCTTTTCTGGCCACAGGCTCACACGAGCTCGGTTACGAGTTTCTCTGTATGGCCTAATGTTATACGCTAACGCAGATTTTGATTTTAGTTTGAGTCTCTAACTCAGTTTCATCCAGTGCTGCTGTGCTTTCCCTGAAAAGACATGTTTCTCGTCTAATTCTTATCACCACCGGGTTTTTCGGTTCCGGTCTCAAAAATGGGTATTCCGACCCATACTACAAATGTGTCTATATGGTGTAACCAATATTTCCCTCAACTTCTAAAAGGCAAAAAAATATACTTACCACAGCAGCTGGATATTGATGAGAAGGAGATCAAACCTCATGTCTCAAGGAGAGTTCAAGTCGAATGTCGCGGCTGTCGCGGCTGGAATGACGTACTCGTCTCTGCGAGAATCACGTTCTCGTCTTTGCGAGAATCACATCGGGGTCACCACTGTAAGGCCCGGCTCGATTCGACCCAATGACGGCAGTCGTTCAGCGGGTGAAGGGCTTTGCGTATTACAGTCTTTCCTTTTCACGACACAACAAGAACATTAAAATGGAACACTTTTTCTTATATATTTTGTCTCGTTATTTCATCTGACTCCATAAATGAAAAGGTTTTAATGATATCTGTGCATCATTAAAATATGAACGAATGATTGATTATTCTTATCAGCTCTTTTTTAATACTTTACCCGTCCAGATGTAGGGAAACTATATCGCTCAGAGGCCCTGTTTTTCACAGGTCTCACAGACACAATCTCGTCAGGCCCGGTCATCAGTCAGAGGTAAGTTATGGTTATGTATCTAAGATTTGCCGTAAATTCACACGTACACAATCAGAGACATCGGATAACCCCCTTGGAGCCCCTCAGAACTTGAGTTCAATTGTTTTCTTCAGTAAGGGTTTTGGCCACTATCAGATATGTTAGCAGATCAATATACTACACTCGTAATAGCTTTGGGTTGGTCAAAGCCTTGTTTAAAGTAACATTAAATCAAAAGTCAGAGGTATGGGCGTACCCGAGTCTAGTCTGATCAGACGGCGTTCGCCGTCCCTAAATGGAATTAACCCGCCCCTGCATCCAAGTACACTTAAAAGATGCCGGATATTAGCCGTCGCTAAAACTGACGCAGTTCAAATGAGGATGAGCCAGCCATAACTGAGGAAGTAAGCACATTATGCGGATGAGTATGCACAGGAGGAGTTATATTATAAGTAATATTTTGAGCTGGATGAGTTAGCCCTTTTTCTTTAGCATTGACCGGCCTTGGGGTCTGTGGACAATAGACCGGAGAAATGTGGGAGGAAGCTGGTGAGTAGGCTCGTAATCTGGAGAGTGTGGGAGTACTGGTAAGTCTTAGCTTTTTCATTTTACTTTCCCATTTAGCCTCTCTCCTTAAAAAACTATCCGTAACCTCCCTTTCTAATTTTTCCAATGATTTTAGGAAATAATCCTCCAACCCAGCCAAGCTAGTGTCCACCGCCTGCCTGAAACTGGTCTCCCGGTTAACTGTACTGTCTATTGACTGTTTAAAATCATGTTCCATATTTTGTACTTTTTGATTGAGTGCCAATAAATCCACCTTTACTTGTGCTATGTCTGCCTGCATTATTTGTACAACTTCACCACTTAAAATACAGCTCCCTTCATTATCCTCATCATCATCAGCCGACTGATCAGAGTCAGAAACGTACAATGAACTTATCATAGAGGATATTTCAGCAGTAGGATTGCGCCTGGTGACAAACGGGCCTGCTGTAAAATCCACATCTGTTTGTTCAACAATCTCTTTTTCATTTACAGGTGTACTTATGTTTTCGGTATTTACAGGGTTCACAGTTTCCACATCAGTAATTGCAGCTATACTTGTTACATCCATTCTGATATATACACAAATCCAAACAAACACAACAAAAGAGGTCCCCGTACGGGCCACCAATATGTAACACTCAGCCTATATAAGGCAGGCTACACACATAAAATTATCCTGTTACCTCTTTAAGCAGATTGTTAGATTGTATGCCTTCACAAAAAGTATCCAGCAGAACAAGGAATAAATGCCAACCCTTAGTGTATTATACAAAAAACACACAGAAAAACATATGTACAGTATGTACAAGTATGTATACAAGTGAATAAGTCCATTGGTGTGTGTGTGTGTGAATGCTTCGGTCTCACCGGTGAAACACTTTTAGTCCGGGAGCACGATAAGGAACAGCGCTGTTCTGTGACGAAGTCCCAGGAAAAATAATTCCAGAAGATCGATTATATCCACCAGGACGAAACGCATGAGTCACAGTCATTAAACAGCAGGATGCAAAGACGATCGATCGTTAGAATCCACTTTGAGCATGAAGAAAACAGCTACCGACCGACACTAAACCGGCTTCTTTTATAGGAAGTGCACAATCAGCTGAGTAGGATGACGTCACGGGATTCCCCTGCCACTTCGCGAGTGAACTCTCGCGAGAAGAAAACAGAGTACACAACACTCGACAGGGCAATACAAACAAAGGGACAACGATAACAGCTGTGATAAATCAATAATTAATTAACATATTGTCAACAGCTTTATAAATCACTCCCTCTTATGTGGCCGTGCTACAAGGTAGCACAAGAGGAATGCAACAAAGGAGACAAAGTTTGCAGCCCAGCTTCACACAGCCATGCCAAACTACCTCCGACTATCTGCTAAAGAACTTCCTGCCTTTCTGGACTGACCCCCATTAGATCATGGACATGCCCACATCCAAGCCAAGGATAAAGAGAGCCAGTCTTCATTAACATACCTGAAAAGGGGGGAGACAACACAGACTGGAACAGATCTGACCACACATACACTACACCATTAACACACACAACATTACCTACACCCAGAGGTAACCACATCTACTGATAACACATTCAACAAACATATTCTTCCCACAAGTAGAATATCCAAATTTAGCGCAACACAGCTACATACACCGCCATGAAGAAACATATAGCTATCCTCACAAGAGTTAGAACACCTGACACGAAGTTAAGGTGCATGGCCCCCTAGCTGCACATGACATCCTAGCTCAACAGTAGTTGCAAATCATGCTAGGAAAACCCACAGCAGCTTTGTTTTTGTTTTGTTCTTCCTTTACCTATCCTTTTCCTTCCCCTCTTTCTTTAGTAGGTGAAACACCTAGACACCCTGCAAGGGTCAAAGGTCTGATATTAGGATTGACTCGCTACACCTAATATCCGCAAGCCACTCTAGACTGAAGGAAAGCCAGAGAGCTCCATGCACGATAGGTCGATTCATTTTACCACAAATTAGTTCACTAGAAACTAAATGTGAACATTCTTAAGTTAAGACAACTTAGAAGAAACACACAAATCTAGTCGCAAAATTTGATCGAAGAATTAGAACAATAATTTCCAAAATTGAATAACCCGAATAACCTAATGCCCGGCACCAGTACAGTAACTGTCATGGAGGTGTTGTCTTGTTGTTTGCTGTGTTTTGTCTGCTTCTTCTGCCTTTGTTTTTCCAGCGCTCGACGATGTCTTCTGCTAAACACCTCGCCGAACGAAGGGGGTGTGTAGTATATCAAGGACCGAATCAGACAAATCAAGATTCGATCGAAGCATGGTTGAAACATGAGGAGCCGAATTCCACAAGACAACAGCAGGAAGTCATAAATCAGACCCTAGCTCCAGCCCGTCTGAATACAGCCTGCAACAGCAAAACCAAAGGAACACTTAATGATAATTCCAATGCAGGAATTTGGTAATACATTTGAGGAATAAATATTGATGGTCAAAGAGATGCAACATGTGACCATTACATGTAAATCTGTGATAGAAATCACAGCTACAGACTGTAAAATCATCTTAAAGGACTTTCATTCTCATTGTTAATGAAAATAACAATTTATATGCATAACTGCATATTATGTATGTGACCCAGAAATTTGACTATCCTTGTTTTAATCATTGTGTTTATCGTGCTTTTAATTAGTATTGACTAGCTTAAGCCTTAAGGGTTAATGTCATGTTTGGTATGTATGAGAGTCATAATTCTAGGTTGAAACGTTTCTTTTGATTGATTTCCTGTCAAATGCATCATATTCTGGTTATAGAAATCACATTCAAAAGGATACTTTGCAAGAGAATGTAAAATTCGGGCAATGTGACTGAACATGACATGTTGATTTATTGATTGGGTGGAGAAACAAAGCGGCACCCAGAGCCAGCATGGGATCTAATTGGTCAAGACAACCATTGGGGGGTGTCTAAAAGCAGAGGGTAAATACCCAGGACACACTTCTCCTCGCCCTCTAAAAAATTCTCCGCGCTCTTGAATGCTCCGTCCTCTTGAATTCCTCTCTCTTCTTGGATCTCTCTCTCTCTCTCCGGAAAAATGAACTCTCTGGAAAAATGAACTCTCTCTTCAGCCATGTGCTCTGGACCACAACCCAGCCAGTTGTTACCATGATGAGAAGAAAAGCCACCTAGTCTCTTTACATCCTTTTATTCTTTGACTTTAGTTTATTTTATTTCCGTTGAGTTCGTGTGCTAAGTTACGTTTGCCAACGACAACCAGCCCAAAACTCTGCAAAACCAGCCAAGAAACATCGCCCACTTCAACGACTCCTGAACTCTAAGCCAATCAGCGACTTCGGAGAAACCCTTTCCCGCAAAGACGGAGGACAAAAGGGAATCCTTAAACACAAAAGCTGCAAGTACAAACCCCCAGACTCTTGCTGAAGCTGGTGTAATTTTAATATATATTTTAGCCTCATTGAAAAAGTCAATGCGAGTGTTAAGTATGTGATTGATGGTTATTCAGGTTTATGCAATTGCACATATTGCTGTAAACGTGGGATATCAAATTCTCATTCTCTTAATCTAATCCTTTCCTCACTTTCTCTCTTTCTGCAACGCGTGAATGTGTGAATGCTTGCGTAGATTAGTTTACATGTCTTAGATTTATATAAATAAAGTCTCGTTTATATTGAAAAGAGAAATATCTTGTGTTTTGTGCTCATAAGTTAATGCCTTAATCTGTCGATTTTGTTACTGTGCTATTTAATAGTGTTTTCACTATATTTGGGATTTTAATATCCAGTGAAGAGTTTGTTATACGGCTTGTTCAGTGAATCGCCTTGAAACAGTGAGTCTGTTCAAATTCCCTATAAAATCATTAATGATTCCCTTTGAGCTAAATTGACCTGTTTCCTTTATAACAATATATATATTATGTTATCATTACAATGTTCATGAGTCCAGTCACGTCACCGTTGATGTTCATGAGTCCAGTCATGTCACCGTTGATGTTCATGAGTCCAGTCACGTCACCGTTGATGTTCATGAGTCCAGTCACGTCACCGTTGATGTTCATGAGTCCAGTCACGTTGATGTTCATGAGTCCAGTCACGTTGATGTTCATGAGTCCAGTCACGTCACCGTTGATGTTCATGAGTCCAGTCACGTCAGAGCTGATCACCCAGAGTCTCGTCACCTCTCGGCTGATCTGCCAGAGTCTCGTCACGTCTTGGCTGATCTTCCAGAACCACGGCATGTCTCGTCCGATCTTCCAGAACCACGGCATGTCTCGTCCAATCTGCCAGAGCCTCTCCATGTCTCGTCTGGCCTTCCAGAACCACTTCACATCATGTCTGCCACGTCCTGTTGCAGTTGTTGTACTGCAACCCTCCACTGTCCTATCAAGGGAAACTGTCATCAAGCGTCAGAGGTTGACATCCAGTGTGGAGGATCCACCGCTGGTGTCAGCACGCACTGCTGGTATTTAGGGCTGAAGCTAACAATTATTTTTACTGTCGACTAATCTATTGATTTATTTTTCAATTAATATGAATATATTTATTATTATTTTCTTGATTAATTATTTAGATAAACTATCAATAAATAATAACAGTACGTTTTCTCATAATTAAAACTTTTCAAAAACAACATATTACATCAAGAAAGAGAAAGAAAATTAACAAAAAAGTGAGAAAACAAACTATAAATAATTAATAAAAAAGAAAGAAAGAAAAATAAAGAATTACAGAGCCGTGATACAATCAATAGAAATTTGATTGTATCTCCCTGTTTTCACAGTTAATGTTTGGGACTGACTTCAGTTGCTTACAGGGGAGAGACCTGAACGTTTTATTTATTCAGCAGATTAAAACATCTGCTTGAATACATATCTGTATGAATGAACAGCTGAAGTCACAACCGCATTCAGGACACTAGAGCGACAGAATCAAAAATGGCATCATAACACCGGGAAGTTTCATCACAGCTGACAGCCTGTTTTTAAATAAAGGAGCCCAGCCGAGGCTTGTCCTATCTATCACACAGTAAAACAACTAACAATAACTTTAAACGCTTTGTTAGCGAATCCAGAGACCTCGTTTGGTGTTCACGTCTCAAGGCTCACGCGATCGCACCCATGGCACTGACGGCAGCTCCATTGGATCTTAAGATGAACATGAATAATTTCTCCTTCTCCGTCTCTGTGGGTGAATTAAACCCATCATAATTATATAGGCAACTCGATGTCCCGTGCTGTTCCGTTCATTTAGCGCTTTGAATGCGGTTGTGAATACTGACAATGTAAAGGCATCAGTTCGGCTATATATGCGGTTCTGATGGTCGTATAATAACAGAATTATCTATGAACGCTCTATGAAGTGATGATGCCATACTAGCCTTTAACTTCTGCTCTAGAGTCTTGTTTGTATCAAACATGGCAGAAAAACAGTCTTAAGGGGATAACTGCAGACTCACGTAATGGGCGTGGCTAAAGGTGCGACGCACTCCATGCTAATCGACGTATTTTTATAATCGACATAATCGCTGCAGCCCTACTGGTATCCCCAAACTAGCTCACTCAAACCCTTCTGTCCCTGAACTAATTCCCCTGTCTGCTGCGCTTCCCAAGATGGGGATCGCTTTATGTTGTGTTTGGGCTGCGTACACCACCACAGAACTGCTCAAGGTGGCGGCGTCCACTTTAATGTCTCCATAGGCGATGGCACCCGCTGCAGCTCTTCTGGAGGTGGCGACACATGCTGCAGAATCTTCCGAAGCAGTGGTGCTCACTTCAGCTCCTTGTATGGTGGTGGCGTCCAGCAATGTACTCTCAGCCTGTCGTGTCGCAGTTGTAGAAACTGTCACTGAACTCTCCCTGTTTTCTAATGAGACTGCTTTAGAACCTCCAGAAGTGGTGGCATCTGCTGAAGAACCTCCAGAGGTGTCAGTGGTACTCAATTATGAACTCTCGTTCTGTCCTCTCACGGCTATGGAGGCCATCTGCGAATCCTCGTCAAGGCCTGTCATGGCTACGGAGGCCATTTGTGAACTCTCTGCCTGTCCTGTCGCAGCCAGAAGGGCTGTCCCTGAACTCTCGCCCTGTCATGGCTATGGAGGCCATCTCTGAACTCTCATCCTGTGCTGAACCGGTGTCTGGTTTTGAACTGTCTGTCCTGCCTGTTTCCATCAAGGAATCTGAATTTAAACTATTTGTCAGTCCTGATTTAATCAATGTGTCTGATGTTGAACAATATGTTTGTCCAATTTCAATCTATGAATCAGTTTTTATCTCCACTAGTCCAGTCACGACCCCAGAAATCTTTCCCGAGCTCCTTGTAGGGTCTAGTAGCCTTGTCACAGCCCCAAAACCCACGTTTGAACACTTAACCCTGCCTGTCATGAACTCAGAAACTATAAATGCAATATATGTCTGTCCCGTTACCCCTGTCTTTGCCCAAGAGACCATTAATTAACTATCTACCTATCCTGTCACAGTCAAGAAATCTTCGTTTCGAAGTCCCGTTTCGACCAAAGAGCCTGATTTTGAATTGTCTGTTGATCCAGTTTCAGTCAATGAACCCGAGTTTGAACTGTCAGCCTGTCCCATTTCAGTCAGTAACCCTGTCTATGAACTGTCATTCTGTCCAGATTTTTTTTCACAGCCACCTTTGTTTTAATATTCATATTTAACAAGGGTGCAAATATTAGCAGAGGGCACTGTGTATTCGTGAAAAAGCACTTACAATGTGGGAAATTCCCACAAATATTTTGGCCTGAAAGACACTCTGTATAGTTATTGGAATGTGTCTGCGCGTTTTACGAGTTTAAACATTCAAGATTTTTTAAACCATTTTGTGCAATAAACAGCAAAAGACTGCAGTACTCACTCACTCTCAGAGAGACGGATAACACCCAAAGCACACTCAGACAGCATGCCAATATTGAATTGCATTGTTTTTACATCTTATAGCTTAAATGTTCTGATACACACAAAAATGCCCATCTTGGTGAGCCTATTCATGTAAACACAGTCAGTTAGCCTATATCTCAAGTGAACATAAGCAACTGAGAAAGAAAACTCATGTATAACAGTAGATCCACGCATTTTGGTCTTAAATAGACAGCAGTCTAAAAAACCTGCTGCTGTCTGGTGTGGCCCTGTCCGAAATGGCACACTTCATGTGCACTTGCCTGCCCGCACTGAAGCAAGCTCTACAGCAGACATCCACCCGACAGTCAAAGCAGCATTATGTAATAAAAGTGTGGACTCTGAGGAAGACCGAGGGTTTAGGGTGTTATTTGGGACAGAGCCTGTGTCATTAATTTTTATTAAAAAAGGACAGAGAAAATCATTTGCGTGAATAACTGTTTAACTTTAATCGCAAGGATTTATGTGTGTTTATTTATACATTGAAGATTATCCAATGTTATTTTGTATTTGATTACTTAATTTAATTTCTGCAGTAACTGAATTCTACAAGGCCTAGTTACAGTTTAACTTTACAAATAAAAAGACAGTTGTACTCAAACTTTTTTGTTATTGTATTCATAACAAATCCCAATTTAACCCCTGCTTGTATGTCCAAAATCTATATTTCCATTTGCAGCTGTGCCTTGTGCACAGTCTAAAAACTCATCATTAGCAGAAACTCGAACTGACTGCACCATTGTTGGGGCCACTAGGTAGTAGCACTCACTTTAGTTTGACTACTAAAATCGAATTTTCCAATAATGTCACAGTACTCTTTATGGTAATGTTCCACAGGTCACTATTTTTAGATTTTAAAATATAAATATATATTTATATAACATTATGTAGCATGTCATATCTGTTAATATATACATTTTATTAAAAAGACAAAGTACTTAGGATGTCTTAAGTGTGTGCATCAAATACTAAAGTTACAGGCTAGTTTAATTAAAAAAATAAAATAAAAACTTAAATACAAGGTATCTGTTTTAAATATACAATCTTACATGCAGTATTCCAGTATTCATTACCAAATCTATGACAGTTTTCCAAAAAATCTGGAAGGAGAATGAAAAGGTGCAATAACTTAGAGCCAGAGGTAGTTAATAAAATAAAATTATTTAATACAATATTTACAGTAATATAAATTATGTTGAATAATAATAATAATAATTATTATTCATTTATTAATTTAATTATTTAATAAAATAATTTATGATTAATAATAATAAAAGTGCATTTTCGCATTCACTCATGACATGACACATGAGTGAGAAGTTTTTCTTTGTTTGTATTATTATCAACTGATTGATGAAGCTTAACAGAGAAAACATTTCAATGAAAATAAACTGAATTAAGCATATTTCATAATAAATTTTAACTATGAACATTTTGGTCTATATTTTTCAGCATAAAATGACATGACCATTCCTTTTATGCTATTTTAAGATAAAATACAACACTGCAAACACATACAACAGAATTGTATCATTATTTCTTCAAGATATTTATACATAATTTCAAGATTTGGTTGCGGACTTCTTTCAAGTTTAAACCATAGATTACAGGATTTAAAAGAGGAGGTACAATAATTATTTCTAAAGCCAAAAAATTACGCAGGTCATCTGGGAAATCGCTTGAGCCGTATCTGTTGTACATTGTATCAAAAAGCATTGCAGCACTGAAATTAAGTAATGAAATTACATGAGGCACATATGTCTGCCAAAATTTTCTTCTGCACTCTAATGATGCTTTACATGCAATGGCAAGCTTTACATAGGACACAATAATCACAGCGAAATTGCACAAATTTAATGAAATGCTTATTAATCCATAAATGTTATTGGTGACCATTGACCAGTTGTCACAATACAGTTTATCAATGGGATTTTTACATAATACCAACTTATTTGATAGGAGCAAAGCAATAAGTGTTGAAATGAATGGTACAGTCCAACAAACGAAAAGTAATATGACACAAGAAAATGTGTTCATCTTTGAGTGATAGTCTAAAGGTCGACATATGGCCACATGTCTGTCATATGCCATCGCTGCCAATGTAGAATATACACATTTAATTGAACTGTAGATAACAAAAGATTGAAAAGCACACATATAAGACGGAATCACATATGAATCCAGTATTAAATCATGTAGGAATTTAGGATAAAATCCACTGGCTCCATATAATCCATTTAAACACAGATTGCATAGAAACATGTACATTGGTTGATGAAGGGCTCTCTCCAAAACAATGACCACACAAAGGCAACTGTTCAAAAACAATATTAGACTATAAATAAAGAAAAAGCATGTGAAATATATATGTCTATATGATTTAGAGCCTTGAGGTTCCATCAATGTGTAGGTTGCAAAATAAGTAGTATTAACCATTATCTCTGTATGTTACAAATTTTATTTGATATTTGATTATTTACAAACACCAAATGTGAATAACAATTAAATCTCAAGTAATTGAAAAACATCAATGTCTTTTACCAAGCTTAAAATATAACACAAAACTGCTAATTCTAGCCAACTATTCCCATGCCAGAGTCCTCATCTTGCATGTTCACAAGCACAAAGTGGCTCTAAAGACAACTGACATGCTTATAAAAGCCTTTTTCCTTACAGCAAATTCTCAGGGAGACTCAAGCATACACACCTCAGGGATTAATTAACAAAATGTATTTATCATAAATATGTGATTTTCAGTATAAATTAGCAATTTTTTTGTATATTCCTGAAACACATGCAAAATAAATTTGAAAGTAAACAGATCTAAAATCTGAAAATATACACTGAAGACAAACATTCAACAGATTTTTACATAAAAATGCATGTAGCTTTCATTCAATTAATTTCCACTTGTAGTTATTAATTGAAAAAAATAAACAGTGTATAGTTTCATTTAGGAATTTATTATTAATATACATTCTATAATTAATTTCTATTTTATCTATTTTTTATAATTCATGTATTTTATCTATTTATTTATTTTTACATTAACTGTATTATATATATATATATACACTGACCAAAATTATAAACGCAACACTTTTGTTATTACCCCCATTTTTCATGAGCTGAACTCAAAGATCTAAGACTTTTTCTGTACACAAAAGGCATATTTCTCTAAAACATTGTTCACAAATCTGTCTAAATCTGTGTTAGTGAGCACTTCTTCTTTGCTGAGATAATCCATCCACCTCACAGGTGTGGCATATCAAGATGCTGATTAGACAGCATGATTATTGCACAGGTGTGCCTTAGGCTGGCCACAATAAAAAGCCCCTCTGAAATGTGAAGTTTTATCACACAGCACAATGCCACAGATGTCGCAAGTTTTGAGGGAGCGTGCAATTGGCACGCTTACTGCAGGAATGTCCACCAGAGCTTTTGCCTGTGAATTGAATGTTAATTTCTCTACCATAAGCCGTTTCCAAAGGCATATAACAGTGTTATATCCAGTGTTAGGGAAAGTTACTTTTAAAAACAATGCATTATAATATTGCGTTACTCCCTAAAAAAGTAACTAATTAAGTTAATTAGTTACTTTTTATGGAAATTAATGCGTTACGTTTCGTGCCTTTTTCGTTACTTTTTAATTATGAGCAGGGCTTGATTGTTTGTTTTTAATATAAGAAGTTCTATTTATAGCAAATGTAAAAGCCCTTTCACACCAAAAAGTGTAATGAATAAACCTCAGGCAAAAGGAAAAGTAAATTCAGGTCTGTACAATACAACGCAGGAGAAGAAGGTTCAACACTCTTCAGCAATAAAAAAACAATGAAGCACAATTGTTAGTTAATCTAAAGTCATTTTTGCTTATTAGTATGGTTGAACTGGATCATAAAAGGTCAGCAGCAAAGACATTGGTTAATAAAATGGGATTAGATACAGTTGTGTTATTAACATATTAATTCTGAGTTTGCATTTCACTGTTTTAATTAATTTTGATGAATACTAAATCTGTTTTTTGCCAGTGAGATGAATTAATACACGTTCACATTTAGTCTAGAACTACAGTAACATCATGTTCAAATAGCGCACACAATGCCTCTGTACTTCTGATTTCTCCCAACATGGGGATGGGAGACTTGTCAATCAATAAATGGGAAAACAAAGTAACTGGCATTAAATGCGTTACTTTAGTTGATAGAAAAAGTAATCAGATTACATAACTCGGGTTACTTGTAATGCGTTAACCCCAACACTGCAGAGCACACATGTGAGAAGAGGTTACATATGAATCCAATATTAAATCAGAAAGAAATTTATGATAAAAACCTGATAAAAATCTATCTCAGATTCTGCTCTAAACTATAGAGAGCCCATTAATTGTCACATTTCTGTTGTAGTTGGTTTGGTTTCTCTGTGTTCCAGCTTGCCTGCGTTCCCTTGTTTGTTTCCATGATTTTTGATTAATTAGCTCCACACCTGTTTCTGTTTCTCCCTGATTACGTTCCTAGTGTACAAAGCCTGTGTTCTCCCCTGTTCTTTTGACTTAGTTCACACTGCAGGCTAAAGTGGCCCAAATCCGATAATATATCATATCTGATTTTGTTATGACAGTCTGAACTAGTGATGGCGAAGTGAAGCATTCTGAACCAGTGAAGCTTTCAACCCAATTGTATCTTTTTAAAACGGTTCATGCTGTGGCCATCTTGTGGTCTTAAAAAATGAATAACACCTGCTAAAGTTCTGTGATTCAATTGCAGCTGCTGGTTTCACATCCGGTTCTTCTACTGATTCCTTGTTTTAATTTATTGTATAAAAATAATGGCCATTGTCAAAGTCATTTATTTGTGTCGGTGTACTGCCACAAAAATAATTCAAATATATCAAACATAAACTCATTAATTAAATCTGTGATCTGTCAATGTTAACTCTGCCTCAGTCCTTAGACTGCTATTTCATGGGCAAAGTTCATTTGACTATAATATATAAATTAGGATAAAAGAAAACATTGCTAACGCATTATAATGTAATGAAATGTAAAGAAAACGGCGTTGAGGTTCGCTTCATTTGAAGCAGTCACTTGGTTTTCAGGTGAATGAAGCTTTGGACGTCCTAAATCACGTGCTTTTCTCAAAACGAATTAAGCTCCGATACAGTGCTTCGATGTGAGATGTTTCGTTTTTTTGATACAAGCTTCGAAGCCTCACTGTCGAACATCAAATCACTAGTCTGAACAGCACAAATCTGATTTTTTTCAAATCAGTCCCAGAACATTTCCATATGTAATTTCATATGTGGTAAATCGGATACATATCCGATGATTTGAAATGCGACTTCAGTCTGAATGGCCATGACTTAGTTCACACTGCAGGTCTTAATGCTCAGATCTGATTTTTTCAAATCAAATCAGACTGAAATTTAGGGTAAAATGCTAATTTTACCCGAACCCCGTTTACACAAATGAAACTAGGAATAATTAAAAATGTTACATAAGTACATATATGGGCTATACATGTGTTTTTATTTAGGTTTGTGACTCTCCAATACTTAATTATACTTAATAAAATGTTAGACATTAAGATAAACATTGTTCCAACGTGACAGTCATACAGCTTCAAGAATTGGATCAAATGTCATTGACAACATGCTTCAGGCTGTGTTCATTAGATTAATTCACAACAATTTTCCCCAGTTTGTACATACATCATATCATAAATATGCTTGTTAAAATCACATTATTTCTCAAATTGTCACAGTTCATTGCTAAAGCCAAACTAGCATCTTGCACATATCAGTTTTAGTACATAATTAAGTTTTGATGCTTTGTGAAATATTTACTCTTGATGCAACACATGAAGGGAAAACTCTTGTGCGCACTGCTCTAATATTTAACCCATAGATTAGAGGATTGAACACAGGTGGAACTATCAGAAGTTCTAGAGCTAAAAAATTACGCAAACTCTCTGGAATGTCATTTACACCATATCTGCTATACATAACATCAAAAAGCAAAGCAAAAGTAAAATTTATCAGTGATAATATATGTGGAAGACATGTTTGCCAGAATTTTCTTCTGTTTTCCAGAGATAATTTACATGCAGAGATCAGTTTAATGTAAGTCACTATGATAAAAACTATAAAGCTCAAAAATATAACAATACTGGCATATCCAAAAACATTGTTAACAAAACTTGATATACAAGACAGTTTTACAATTGACCAGTTGTCACAATATAATTTGTCAATGTGATATTTACAAAAGGGCCTCAGGTTCGATAACAGCGCTGTTGCAACTGACAAGGAGTTAGAAACAATCCACGAAAACATAATTAATTTCACACAGGTGTTTTTAGTTAATTTGGAATGATAGTCTAAAGGTTTGCATATGGCTACAAATCTATCATAAGCCATCACTGTTAATATTGTGATCTCAGAAAGTAAAGAGCTGTAGATAACAAAGGTTTGCAAAGCACACATGTGAGAGGAGACCACATATGAATCCAAAATTAAATCAAACATAATTTTAGGGTAAAATCCAGAGGCTCCATAAATCCCATTTACACACAGAATACCCAGAAATATGTACATTGGTTCATGAAGAGCTTTCTCCATGATGATGACCATAACAAGACGAATATTAATTAACAGTATAAGGAGATATAAGGCAAGAAAACAAGTAAAATATACATGCCTATATGATTTAGTATCTTTTGGCACCATAAGGCTCAATATCACAGGATAAGACATGTTATCCATCGTGGTATGGATAACCCTCAAGTCATATGAAGCATATGACAACGCAAATACAAACGTGCAAGAAAAAAAGTTCAGATAAACATTTAAAACAGTGTATAACTCATTACACTGAAGAATCCTCTGTTGGCTACAGGAATGACAGTAAGAGTCCCTCACAAGTAAACAGATTCAGAGCTGGTTATGAAATGTTGATCTCAACTGAATGTTGAGAGGTCTGGTTGGTTTTTATAAGCTTTTTATCATTAGGGATATCTATGTTCCGAAATCTCTTGGGCATAATTAATTACTTATGGAAAATAACTTTTAAAATAAGCAAATATACTCATTCGCCTTCACTTTATTCTCTTTATACATTTTTGTATTGGATTAAAAGCTTAAAAAATAAATACAAATTTGTACATACATGATTATTACAAATTGTTGTAGTCCAAATTGTGCTGATTATAGTGTAGTCAGACTTTAGCAATTAAGATGTGTATAAGAAATTGAGAAAAGCATAGATAGTCAGGGCATGTCAATACTTCTCCAGAGCCCCAAAATTCTGTTTTATTTATTTATTTAAACCCTTTGTGTACATTTCTCCTGGGGAAAGTTATCAAGTATCTAGGTTAAACATGAATCCTAATTTTTGCTGAACAGTTTTATTGTAAACCTGTCAGCTCTTTGAATCAATAACGGTTTGCTAAAACCTATAGACTGACTGCAGGGACGTGCACAGACATTTTGAGGGGCATGGGCTCGAGTGGAAAAAAGGGGTCACTTCTCATATTTATAAAAAAAATTCTGAACAAAACTTTAAATATAACTTACAACCCAATTTATTTTAATCCCCTAAAGCCCGATTCGGACGGTAATTGTTTCTCATATGGACGTCTGTAAAAATACATTTGAATATCACCTCAGTGATAAAACTCATGGATTTGGATGGCAATTTATTCACAGTGGAGGAGCAAGTTCTGCTGTAAATAAAAATATTTTTGTACAAATTTATTCTTATTATTGTGTAAAATGTATAAAAAATACTTATGTAAAATGTTTTCTTATTACAAGCATATTTTTGTTATGGAAGCAGAGCTCACACAGAGGGTAAGTACAAAAACAGGTGTTTATTTGAACAGCAGAGTAAAGCAAAGATGGAATGGAGTAAACCCGTGGAATGGAGAGTAGCTCACACCTCGTGAGGAGATAGGAATACTGCTGGAGATCGTTGGAGGAAACAGGACGACGGAGACAGGAAGACACACTGCTGGAGACGAGACAGGAGGTTGATAATATCAGGTAGGATACAGGTAAGTAGCTTGGAGAGTTTGGAATGAGTCCACTTCGTTGGAACGAGATCGGACATCTGACTGTGGTGAGGTGTGAGCTTATAAGGTGTGTGGTGATGAGGTGCTGATAGAGAGCAGGTGTGTTCCATTAGTATTCAGGTGAGGGTGTGCGTTGTGATTGGCTGACGTGGGAGCCTGGCCGATCTGTGACATTACCCCACTCTCCACAGCCCGCTCCAGAGGCCCGAGGGCCCTGACGACGTGGTGGTCTAACTCTTCCCCTAAGGGCTGGCCGATTTGGGTGAGTTGAGTGGAATTCCTCGAGCAGGGTTGGGTCTAAGATGTCATTCCTGGGAACCCATGATCTCTTCTCCAGGCCACAGCCTTCCCAGTCTACAAGGTACTCCAACTGACCACCATGATGCCGGGAATCTAGGATTTCCTTCACCTCGTAGATGGCGCCAATAAATGGGAGAGGGGGTTCTTCATTCGGACCAGGCTCTGTGGAAGGAGAAACAGGAGGGTGGTAAGGTTTTAACAGTGAGACATGGAAAGTGGACTGGATCTTGTATTGTGGAGGGAGTTGTAATTTGAAGGTGACTGGGTTGATTTGTCTCAGGATGGTGAAGGGGCCAACATATCTGGGACTTAATTTCTTACAGGGCAGGCACAATCTGATGTCCCTTGTTGACAGCCAGACCTTCTGTCCAGGTTGGTAATGGGGGGCTTCGGACCTACGAAGGTCTGCTGTCATTTTGCGCCTGCGCACTGCTCATTGGAGTTGATGATGAGCCTTGTCCCAGACCTTCTCGCTCTCTCGGAACCAGTAGTCCACTGATGGTATTTCCGATGGTTCCCCAGACCAGGGGAACAGGGGTGGCCGACTTCCTGGATTTTTTTCTCCGTTTGCCCGTTTGTCTGGGGATGATATCCGGACGACAGACTCACGGTCACACCTAGGAGTTTGAAGAATCTCTTCCAGACTCGGGAGTCAAATTGTGGGCCCCGATCCGACACGATGTCTTCTGGTATGCCAATATCTGAAGACGGAGTTGAACAGTAATTCAGCTGTCATCATAGCCGTAGGCAGGCCTCTGAGGGGAAGGAATCGACAATACTTAGAAAATCGGTCCACAATTACCAGTATGCATGTGTTACCATCCGAATCTGGCAGGTCAGTGATGAAATCTACCCCCAGGTGTGACCATGGCCGGTTGGGAATGGGCAACGGGAGGAGCTTGCCTGCTGGTAAGTGGCGAGAACCTTTTGAAATGGCGCAGTCCGTATAGCCTTGGACGAACCTTCTGACATCCCTGGCCATGTTTGGACACCAGTAGCAGTTTTTCAGCAGCGAGAGGGTATTGTTTACCCCGGGATGACCAGTGCCCAGGGATGCATGTATGGAGTGGATGAGGGGAGTGCGCAGAGTTCGGGTGACATACTGTGCCCCTGGTGGACAGCACGGCGGAGTGGCCATGGAAACATTGGAGGAGGTGTTAGTGTCGGGGTTCCATTGTATGGGGCAGACAATGAGTTTTTCGGGGATGATAGGTTCTGGTTCCTCTTCGGATTCCTCTGGAGTGTGTAGACGGGATAGAGCATTGGCTTTGGCGCTTTGAGTGTCTAGAAAAGCGCTATATAAATGTAACAAATTATTATTATTAGAGCTGCTGGGACGAGAGGAAGGGGATATCGGAACTTGACGGTGATTTTGTTTAGTGCCCGTAATCTATGCAAGGCCGCAAGCCTCCGTCCTTCTTGGCCACAAAGAAAAAGCTGGAAGCAGCAGGGGACGTTGAAGGGCGGATGTAACCTTGCTGGAGTGCCTCTTCAATGTACTCCTCCATGGCCTTCTGTTTGGGTAGTGATAGTGGATATATTTTTCCCCTGGGCACTGGCTCACCTGATACCAGATCTATTGCACAGTCCCATGGCTGGTGGGGAGGTAGTTGAGAGGCTCTCTGCGGGCAGAATGCGTCTCTGAAGGGGGCATGACTGGTGGGTATGTTGACAGACTGTTTCTCGAGTGGACTTTCGATGGAGGTGGAATTTAAAGCTAAGGTTTTGATAGGACGTGGAGCTGGTCGAGGGAAACAGGTTGGAAAACACTGATGGCCCCACTTCAGGACTTCTCCCGTGAGCCAAGATATCTGAGGATCGTGTTGTGCAAACCAGGGTTGCCCGAGGATGATATCCGTGGTAGATCCCCTCAGAACCAGTAGATGGATTTGTTCATTGTGTAACAAGCCTACCCGCAGTTGGACAGGACCCGCTCTGAGTCTAACATATCGGCAGCTGATGGGTTTCCCCGTTATCGATTGGACCTGGTACACGGTTGGTTGGTAACGGTTGGGAGGTGGAGCTGGCGGCAGAGGCTCCCTGATATGAAGTTCCCGGCGGACTCCGTGTCGAGGAGGGCATGGGGTGGGATAGACATGGTGGAGATAGTGAGTGTCACTACAGCAGACAGAGGTTGCATTCTTTGCACGATGGGTTGAATGGTACTCACTAGAAGTCGAGGAGGTCAAACTAGACACAAAGATATAACGTGCCCATCGTTACCACAGTGAAGGCATAAGCCTTGTGTTAGTCGCCTCTGCCGCTCAGCGTGGGATAAGCGGGTATTGTCAGTTTGCATAGGCTCATAACCTGGTTCTGGAGGACGGTTTACTTCCTGGGGCGCTGTTGAGGATGTGCAACGGGTAAGTTGGGTTTGCTCATCGAAGCAGGATTGTATGCGGGTGGAGCAACGGATTGAGAGTTGGATTAGGTTTTCCAATCCACATGTATCATTATACCTGGCGAGTTGCAATCACAATCTGGGTTCTATCCCCTGACGATAGGTGGTGAGAAGTGATCGCTCATTCCATCCACTTGCTGCAGCGAGAGTTCAGAAGTGAAGAGCATATTCATGGATGGATCTTTTACCTTGACGAGATGGTATAGCTGGTCACTGACGGAAGAATCATTTGTAGGGCGGCCAAAGACTTCACGGAAGTGGGTGATGAAGCTATTGTGCATCTGGGTGATGGGTCCTGTTTGTGACCAAATAGTTTCGGCCCACTGGAGAGCCTTGCCGGTCAAGAGGGATATGATTAATGGACAATACAGGACAATAGGAGTGGCCTAGCCAGTCTCCAGACCTGAACCCAATAGAAAATCTATGGAGGGAGCTGAAACTCTGTGTTGCCCAGCGACAGCTCCAAAACCGGAAAGATCTGGAGAAAACCTGTATGGAGGAGTGGGCCAAAATCCCTGCTGCTGTGTGTACAACTACAGGATACATCTGACCTCTGTAATTGTAAACAAAGGTTTCTGAACCAAATATTAAGTTCTATTTTTCTATTGTATCAACTACTTATTTCATGCAATAAAATGGAAATTAATTATTTAAAAATCATACAATGTGATTTTCTGGATATTTTTTTTATTCTGTCTCTCACAGTTGAGGTGTACCTACAATTAAAATTACAGATCTCTCCATAAATTGGCAGTGTATTAAATACATATTTGCCCCTCTGTATGTGGCAAACATGTTTAATAGTCTTAGGAAAATCTAATTTTTCATGGTATCTTCAGATTTGAAATATAAACTAATGAAATATAAATATATAAACAATATATAAATATATATGAAATATATAAACTAATGAAATATAAACTAAACTACCGCCAAATTCCGGTGGCGCTGCTGAGTTCAGTCGCCTGTGAATTAGCTCCGCTCAGAATTGTGCTTTTATGTGTTTATGTGTTTTTTTTTTACCTATTTTTTATTTTTTTACTTCTCTTTTTGATACGTGTATCGTCTGCAATGATTATGTACGACAGAAGAACACTTTTGGACATTGGACAACGCTACACTAACCTGATTCAGAACACTTTATCCGCGGATCCAGCGTGGCCATTGGAGATACTCCGGAACAACGTGTTGAACAACGACCACCTGAACAACCGCAGGAGGCGAAGGAAACACCGCGGGAGATGTGCTGGAATACGCAACAGACTGAGAAAAAGGGCTCACAGCCCTCCTCTACCAAGTATTCTGCTCGCTAATGTCCAGTCCTTGGAGAATAAGTTGGACGATCTTAGAGGCAGGATTAGTTTCCAACGGGACATTAGAGACTGTAACATCCTCTGTTTGACTGAAACATGGCTCACGCCGATGGTCCCGGACACCGCTGTAACGGCGTCTGATAACTTTTCTGTTTTTCGGATGGACAGATCAGCCGAGGCCGGAAAAAACAAAGGTGGTGGAGTGTGTTTCTTTATTAACAAGAAATGGTGTGACCCCAGGAATATCTCCATTCTGTCGCGTTCCTGTTCGCCTCATCTGGAGCATCTCTCCATTATCTGCCGCCCATTCGATCTGCCACGGGAGTTTACATCGATCATCGTTACTGCCGTCTACATTTCACCACAAGCAGACACTATCTTGGCTTTGTCCAAACTCCACGACGAGCTCAGCGGATATAACAACAAGCATCCTGACGCTGCCTTCATCATCGCCGGGGACTTTAACAAGGCCAACCTCAAGAAAGTATTGCCGAACTTTCATCAACATATATCCTGTCCAACCAGAGGACTGAATACACTGGATCATTGCTACACTCCGCTCAATAATGCCTACAAAGCCCACTCACTGCCGGCTTTTGGCAAATCAGATCATGTCGCCATCTTCCTCACACCGGAATACAAACAAAGGATCGCTCGCGAACCGCCGGTGGAGAGGGAAGTGACGCGCTGGTCCTCCCACTCTGAAGCTATGCTACAGGCGTGCGTCTCTTGATGACGTCGACTGGGACATGTTCCGGGCGAGTTCAACTGACGTCAGCGAATTCACAGATGTAGCATTAAGCTTCGTAAACACGCTAACCGAGCAAGCCACTGAAACGGTAACAATAAGGACATTTACTAATCAGAAACCGTGGGTGGACAGATCAATCCGTGATGCGGTTAACCATCGCACTGCCGCATACAATGCCGGTCTGTTGGCAGGAAACATGAGCGAGTACAAAGCATCGTGCTATGCTCTCCGACGTGCAATAAGAGCCGCTAAGCGCCGGTACAGTGAGAAAATTGAGTCACATTTCCAGCTCAATGACTCTCGACGCATGTGGCAGGGACTGAAGACCATCTGTTCCTCTGGAAATAAATCCTCCGCAGGGGTGAGAGCAGATCCGCTGCTGGCCGAGGAGCTAAACACTTTCTATGGCCGCTTTGACTGTAATAGCGGCGCAAATCTGCCGAACTGCTCGTCAGGAAGCAGCAGACAGAGCAGCAATGATTATGCTATCACCCTTTCAGAGGATGACGTTCGGAGGGAACTAAAGAGAGTGAACGTCAGGAAAGCAGCCGGACCTGATGGGATTACTGGCCGCGCTCTGAGGTCCTGTGCTGATCAGCTTGCTGGTTTGTTTACTTCCATATTTAATGAGTCCCTTGCTACCTCTGTTGTTCCCACCTCCTTTAAAAAATCTGTCATAATCCCTGTGCCTAAGAACAGTAAACCCTCTTGCCTGAATGACTATCGTCCAGTTGCCCTCACATCGACAGTCATGAAGGTTTTTGAGAGACTTTTAAAGAAACACATTTGCTCCTCCATCCCTGCTACTTTGGACCCTCTTCAGTTTGCCTATCGGCCAAATAGGTCTACTGATGATGCCATCTCTCAGGTCCTGCACTCCTCCCTCACCCACATCGACAGCAAGAATGGCAACTATGTCAGGCTGCTATTCATAGACTATAGCTCAGCTTTCAACACTATAGTCCCCACCAAGCTAGCTGATAAACTCACAGACCTCGGCCTAAACACTTCACTCTGTGACTGGATTCAAGATTTCCTCACCGCCAGACCACAAGTGGTGAAAGTCGGCCAGTTCACCTCCAACTCCATCACCCTGAACATAGGAGCCCCACAGGGCTGTGTCCTGAGCCCCCTGCTCTACTCTCTATACACCCACGACTGCGTGTCCTCTCACAGCTCCACCTCTATCGTCAAATTTGTGGATGATACTGTGGTTCTGAGCCTCATTAACAACGATGACGAGGCCGCATACTTGGATGAGGTGGAGAGACTCACATCATGGTGCCAGGACAACTGTCTCTCTCTGAACGTGAGCAAAACTAAGGAGCTGATCGTGGACTTCAGGAAGAGACAGCAGCGGCCCTACACTCTATCACACTATGATCAGCGGGACCCCTGTGGAGAGGGTGATTAGCTTCAAGTACCTCGGTGTAAACATCTCCGATGACCTAACTTGGACTACACACATTCAAACACAGGTTAAGAAAGCCAGGCAAAGACTGTACCATCTGCGACAGCTGAGGAAATTCAGGGTCTCACCAGCTATCCTGAAAACTTTCTATTCAGGGGCCATAGAAAGTGTTCTGACTCAGTGCATCTCCGTGTGGTATAATAATGCCACAAACCAGGAATGCAAAGCTCTACAGAGAGTCGTGCGCTTAGCTGAGCGCATCTCAGGGTCGGCTCTCCCCTCTCTGCAGGACATCTACTTCAAACGCTGTAAAAGCAGAGCTGCTAAAATCCTCAAAGATTCAACTCACCCCGGTAACCATCTTTTCTGTTTACTGCCATCTGGTAGGCGCTTCAGGAGCATGATGGCAAAGACTGAAAGACTGAGGAAGAGCTTCTTCCCTCAGGCCATCAGGCTCCTAAACTCAAACTCAGTCTCATAAACACTTACAAGACCCATTGTTAACTGTAAATATTCTCACATTCTCATTATTGCTGCTCTATGTACAATACCCTGAACAACCCGTCTGCACATCCCTCTTATTCACATTACTATTTATTTAGTCCCAGTACACTGTTTTTTCTTTTTTTGCACATTTTATTGTTGTTTGCTCATCTTGTTGTTTTTTGCACATCTTATTGTTTCTTGCACATCTTATTGTTTTGCACTTTTTTTTTATTTCATTGAACATTTTACTCTTATTTCTCTTTTTTTTACCATATGTATGCCCTTGTGTTGTGTTACTTTATATCATTTGTATTCTTATTATTTTGCACTGTCCACTGAGTGGACCTGATTCGATTACATTTCACTTCTAATTATACCCTGTATAACTATTATGTGACAAATAAAGAAACCTTGAACCTAATGAGACGTGACTTTCAACCCAATACTTTTCTGGATTGCTCCAGGACTTATTTCATGTATTTTTATATGAATTAAATTAAACTAGTTTAAATTAATTAGTTTTCTAAAGATACTTTACATAAAGAGGTCAGTTTAATGTAAGAAACAATGATACAAATAATAAAGCTAAAAAAATATAACCGTAAAGGCATATCCAAAGTCATTATTAACAAAAGATGATGCACAAGACAGTTTTACAATTGACCAGTTATCACAATATAATTGGTCAAAGTTAATTTGTCAAAGGCCTCAACGTTGATAACAGGACTGATGCAGCTGACAAGGAGTTAGGAACAACCCATGAAAACAACTAATTTCACAGGTATTTTTAGTTAATTTGGAATGAAAGTCTAAATGTTTGCATATGGCTACTTGTCTATAATAAACAATCACTGTTAATATTGTGAACTCCGAAAGTAAAGAGATATAGATAACAAAGGTTTGCAAAGTACACATGAGAGGAGATCACATATGAGTCAAATATTAAATCAGACATAATTTTAGGGTAGAATCCTGAAGCGCCATAAACCCCATTTATGCACATATGACACAAGAATATGTACATTGGTTCATGAAGAGCTTTCTCCATTATAACGACCATAACAAAACAAATATTCATCGAAAAAATAAATAAACATATGTATATATATAAGGCAAGAAAGCTGTAGCGGGGCCGACAAGACGAGAGGCGTGCGGATCCATGTGCAAGCTTTTATTATTAGGCATGGTCAAAAACACAGGCAAGGTCAACAACTTAGGTATATTGATAAATAAAACAGGTATATTGAGGGCAAGGCAGACGAATGCTCCAGTAAACGGGCATGGTCCTTGATTGGCAAAAAATATCCAGAGGACTTGACAAGAGGGGTAATCCAGGTACGAGGCAGGAGATCAGGAATCAGACACCGAGACAACATGAAAAGACTAGACTAAACTAAAATGAGAGACAGGAAACTAGAAAAGGCTCCATAAAACAGCTAACACTTGAAGAGTGAAAAATGCAGAACAATACAGGAGACTGAACACAAAAACAAACACGGAAAGGCTTGGTACGTAGCTAACATTAGGAGAATGCTAAATGCTAAACAATACTCAGCCGAGAGGAAGAGGAAGTCCATGGTTTAAGTAGGCTGTGTGATCAGTGCAATCAGCTGTGTGTTCAGAGCAATCAGCAGTGTGTTCAGTGCAATCAGCTGTGTGTTCAGTGTGTGTATCGTCAGTGCAATGGGTGATGGGAATTGTAGTCTGAGGTGGAGTGCAACAGTGAGTGTAGTGCAAGAGTCCATGTGGTGAGCGAGTGACCTCTGGTGGTGAGTTAAGGGAAGCCCATGAACCGGATTCGTGACAGAAGCAAATAAAATATACATGTCTGTATGATTTGGTTTCTTTTGGCACCATAAGTGTCAGTATCACAGGATGAGACCTGTTATCCATCATATTATTCATAGTACCGTCCTTACAAATAACAAGAAATAAACAAACATTATGCAGTACAACGAAACAACACAATATTAATCAAAAGTCACTAAAACAACCTAACTTACACATACATTTCATGAAGCATAAATGACCATTGTTGCCTAAGGAAATAAAGTAGCCATGGTCACAAAAAAAAGCTAAATAAATGTACAGTATACACAGATGGGTGTTTCACAACTGAAAGTAGTGAGGTCTTGTTTGGTTTTATATGTACTGATTTGTCATCAGGGAAATATTTAAGAGACATGCTACATTTATTGGGATTAATTAGGATCTTAAAACCTTGCACTTTAATACTTTAAAATTAATAATTGTCAAATATACTAACAATACTTGTGCAAACAGCCTCACTCATGCTTTAAGGTATGGTAAATCCAAGGATTTTGCTCACTTAGAAAGGGTACACCCAAGGGTTATATGCAGTATGTTTATAATTATGTTGTCATTTTAGATTCTTTATAAGGTGAATTTTGACCTTTAACCTGTAATATGGATGTTCCCTCGAAGCATAGTTAGGCAACTATGGTTGCGAGTTTCGACATTACCAACATAGTTCAATGATTTGGTGTTTCCCAAATCCATAGTTTCAATGAACATTCACAAACATCATTGACAAGTTGTGTGGCTAGAAATACAGATCTTGACCTGTGGTTAGAAGCATTTATTGTTAATATGACATATGTGGTTAAATAGTTCATGGACTTGAGCAAAATAAGCAAGTTAATGTAGTACAATCTGTATCTTTCATTCCATATACGTACAAATTTAATTCTACCTCCTTTGTTTTGTCAAGAGAATTAAGCATTAAGCATTAAACAGAATTAAGTTTTTGGAGAGCATGTATGTGTGTACTTGCTCTAGTACCACGGGGAAACCCCAGAGTGACTTAAGAAAACCTGCAAAATTATGTAAAATAATGGCAGATAAAAATAGTGAAGCCGTCCTCAGCTTTTGTTTCACCAAAACTCAGTATACTGAGTAACTCAGAAAGTATGTATAATGATTAAGGAGAAATAACAGAGGTAAATCCACATCCACGTGATATTTCTTGAATTTTTTATATATATTAATAAATATAGATTTTAGATATAGATAATCACTACAGATTTTGGAATTACTTACTAGCATCATATTAACATTGTCCATTGGTGCTGTAATGAATAGAATAGAATGGCAAAAATGAAAAATAATAATAAACTGAGTGTCTAAATAAACACGTATGTCACAAAAAAACACACGTCTTCATTGAGAACATAATTCATATCCAAGCATATGAAGGCCTTATAATTATTATTAAAAACTACTACTCCTGGTTGACAATTGGCCACTGTGACCTGCCATAATTTAGGAAAACAATACGAACTGTTAGTGTCATGATATTGTCATAACTTGCCATCAGTTATTTACAATAAACGTACAGTTTTTCCAAAAGCAAGGCAGTTTTTCATCAATGTAATAAATTCTTTGCTTTCACATTGTGCAGAAAAAGAGAAAAATAACGGAAGAATGTATCCTTTATTGTCTTCTGAAATTAACAAAGGATTGCAAGATTCTTTTGCGTACTTCATGGAGTTTTAACCCATAGATTACTGGATTGACAAGAGGTGGCACAACAAGCATCTCTAGAGCCAAAAAATTTTGCAGATTCTCTGAGATATTGCTTGAGCCATATCTGCTGTACATGGCATCAAAAAACACAGCAACAACATAATTCATCACTGTAAACATATGAGGTACACAAGTCTGCCAAAATTTCCTTCTGCACTCTAATGATGCTTTGCATGCCATGATAAGTTTTATATATGACAAAATAACAAAAACAGTCAAGCAAGAATAAAATGAAATTACAAAAAATCCATACATATTATTGATGACAGTTGACTCACATGAAAGTTTTACCATAGACCAATTGTCACAGTACAATTTATTAATGTGATATTTACACAGTTTCAGCCTATTTGACAACACAAGAAGAACAATCATATAAACAAAAGGTAGAATCCAACAGAAGCAAAGTAAGACACTGCATGAAAATTTGTTCAGTTTTGTATGATAGTCTAAAGGTTGACATATGGCCACGTGTCTGTCATATGCCATTACAGTTATTGTTGTACAGTCACACATAACTGAAGTGTAGATCACAAAAGCTTGAAATGCACACATGTAAGAAGGAATCACATATGAATCCAGCATTAAATCATGTAGGAATTTAGGATAAAATCCTGCTGCTCCATAAATACCATTCACACACAGATTGCACAGAAAAATGTACATTGGTTCATGAAGGGCTTTCTCCAAGACAATAACAACACTTACCCAAGTGTTGACAAGTAGTATCATAATATAGAGCACCAAAAAGCATGTGAAATATATATGTCTGTATGATTTAGAGTCTCTTGGTTCCATCAGGGTGTAGGTAGGAAAATATGTTATATTGTCCATGTTCATCAAATAGGATCCATTAAAATCAACTTCTTAAAAGAAAAAAATCCAAAGACATTCATCCATTACCTTACACCTGTGGTCAAATCTTACAGTACATAGTCTCAAAATATGGAGGCTGTAATGACCTGCTTATAAATAACACTTTTGCTCATGGCAACTGGTCTGTGAGGATCTAACAAATAAACCCTAGGGTTTTTTCTAAGAGCTTGTTTGGTCTTTGGTCCATTGCAGTATTTTATTATTTTATTTTTTTAAGAAGGTAATGCTTTATAAATATTTTTCATAAAAAAGGCATGACCATCATTGCAAAATGTTTATGGGTGTCTACTGTATATCATGACCCCTGCCCCAAACCATTAAGGACAAGATTTACTAAACGGGGCAAATTAGTGTGAGATCGCAATCCCATAATAGTACTGATGGGAGTTGAGAGTTGTGCAGTGATCTACTGACAAAGCGCAAATTAAAGAACACAGGCGCAGCTATGAGCAACATAATCTACCAAGAGCAGCACAATTTATAGTAGGGTTGCAAACAAGCAGAACAGATGAGAATCAGGTGCACATAATGTACCAACAACACAGGCACAAAATGGCTAAAGACATGCTTTTGGGTGCTATAGAATGGAGTAAACGCCACTAAATTAATGCAAACCTTAGTAAATCACCTTGGATGATTCATTTAAATATTCATCCCCGTGAACTTTGCGTCTGAAAGGAAAACTCCAATTGCAATTGCATATACATCAAGCTCAGCTGCAAAAATAACTGTCCACATCTTATAATCCTTTAGTGCCTTTAGGAAATCCTGAGAGTAAATGCCAAAAAAATGGTGGTTGAGGAGATTCCCCCCTTACTATGTAAAGCGTTTTGAGTGCCTAGAAAAGCGCTATATAAATGTAACAAACTAATTAATCAATGAATTAATTAATTAAACCAGCACATTTATCTTAAATTATGAATATATAACACAAGGATATGCATGCTTAAAAAACATCCTGTCTGCACTGAAAGAGTTGAAATGTGGAAAAGCTTTGTGATACAGGAAAGATTGTAATATTTTCTACTCAGATTCATTTTTCATATTTAGGTATATATTTGGCTAGTACAAAAAAAGAAAAAAGTACAATAAAGGCCGCTTTGCTTCAGAGGTTCTGATTTCACATTTGGGCTATATTTTGTGATATAAATTTGGATAACAATTAATTTGAACCTGATATCAGAAATTAAATTATCTCAGAATGTCAGCTATCTTTTCAGTAAGAATTTTTAAGGATAAGTTGGCAGTATACTGTAATGTGTTGGTAGTATAAACACTCACGTGATGAAGAATAACTGGAAATAGACTTTAATAAACTCAGAGAAACATTACCTCACACTACAATTAATGAGAACTAACAGAGACAAAGGGAGAGCTCAGGGTTTAAGTACACAAAGCAAACAAAGGAACTGATGAGTTAATAAACAAAACAGAGATGGATATAATGATGAATAAAGACAACTCAGGAAAACATGGAGCAGGGGCCTGTACCATGATGGTGGCTGAACAACCTCAGGGTTACAGGATTGTTTTGAGTTGACAAAACCAAACCACTCCAATCTGGCTTTGCTGGTACCATGATGCTGATCATCAACTTTCTCAACTCAGGCTTTGATCCTGAGTTTGTGGAGCATGTGCATATGAATGTGTGACATCAGTGGCAACAACCAATCACATGCCTTGCAACACAGAGCAAGCGTGATTCACTTTTCGCGAGAGGTCTGAAGAAATGGAAGAATATGAGGAACTTAAATGCATTTACACTGAAGAAAGTACTTGTCCATGAAAGAGGAAAAATAACAGAAATGATCTTGCTCTTTCAGTACAGTCAAAAGGGAAACTTGTGAAGTTAGTGAAGAAAAAAACTATAATTTTGACTTTTGCATTGCCACACAAGAGAAGCTTAGGAGCAAAGTTCCCTCTAATTCTTTTTCTTGCTGAGCAAAACTTTTCTTTAATGGGCGGACATTTCGGCCACCTGAGCAAATAAATTCTTTATACCAGACCCATACAGCGTGCACAAAAAAAGTGTGTAATTTTTAAGTTTAATGTGCTATTCATATTTGATTTGACCTTTGACTAAATTATGTACATTTTACCTTACGTATGGTAAGACGATTTTTACGTATGGTAAAATTCACACTTAGAATCTTTTGTTTTTACAGTATAATACACTGCCATTCAAAATTTGTGATCAGTAAAGTTTGTTAAATAAGTTTCTTATGCTCATCAAGGCTGTATCTATTTGATCAAATACATACTGAATATTATTTCACAAAATAATATACTTTTTAAAATAGAATTTATTAAATTTAAATTATAAATTTACATAATGTTATCTTGACAAGAAATGTGCAATGAGATTCATAATGAATGGTGCAATCCAACAGAAGTCAAGTAATACACCACGTAAAAATGTGTTCATCTTTGAGGGATAGTGAAAGGTCGATAATGGCCATATGCCATCACTGCTAATGCACAATATTCACACATTGCTGAAGTGGATTACAAAAAGGCATGCATACAATAAGAAATCACATATGAATTCCATTATTAAAACATGCAGGAATTTAGGAAATAATCCAGTGGCTCCACGTGGTTCATTTACACATAGATTTCAGCACAAAAATATACATTGGTTCATGAAGGGCTTTCTCCTAGACAATGACCACACTGAGCCAAATGTTCTCAAGCAGTTTCATAATATAAAGGAACAAAAAGCATGTAAAGTATACATGCCTGTTTGATTTAGAACTGACTACTGGAATTTACTGTACAACATTACTATTCCAACCAAATTATGTGTAAGGCTGTAGAAAATAAACTTGAGGGAATATTAAATTAGTTTTGTTTGAGATCTACTGATATTTACATATTTTACTGTAAAAGACTGCATTGTACATAAGCTATATCTAAGAAATTTAGATGTGTATTTTATTTTTTAAATGAAACAGTAAATGTCTACCATAAAATCGTATTAAATATGTCATAAAACCATGGATCCGTTTGGGTTTAATAATTTAGTCATCATACCATTTAGTTTACCATTTAGTATATCATCTATGTTTCAATAAAGTATATTACAAAAATTGAAATAAACATGTAAAGTTAAGCATTTTTCTTTCAATTAGCAACTGTGAAGCAACTTGGGATCATGGAATTGATGTACTCCGAAGTAAATCAAATCAGTTTTAATGAATTACATCACTAAGATTTCAGAGCCACGCAATAAACATCTTCTTTATCTATGATGCAACGATCTGGTCAATCTTTTTTCTTTATATATTTAGATGCATAGTACTCAGAATAAACTATTTTTGTCACTGGTACCCATATAATAATTGTATTAATATAGGTCAACTTAATTGTTTGTCTAGCTGATTAAATGTTGTTTTAAAGTAAGTCTTGGCACTTTCAATTCATTGTGTTGAATGTAACATTTTAATAAATTATCCTGATGTGTCAGGAACCCAAGAAACAACTGTAATATAAGGTAAAAACATGGTTACGTTTAGGTTTAAGTGTAGGTTCAGCTTTAGTATTTAAATATAAACTGCATGAAATGTTTGTCGTCTTACATCTGAGCACCTTTATCATATCCTAATTCAAGCTGAATAATCTTTGATCTAAAGTTATTTAAATAATTTTGCCTTGTAGTGTAATGCAATATACACTTTGTACAGATGGATAATTTCACAAACATTACAACTTGCTTGTCTCACAGCATTAGACACTGTTTACAATTAAAATGGACTGAGAGTATAATAAAGAGAACCAGAGGTAATTATCTATCATTGGTTTGATAATTATCCCCCTTGGGCAATAATTTCTCAGTTTGGTCCCATGTGAGAGAGCCATGGGCAGATCACAGAGCTCTTCATAGTGATGACAGTCAGGCTACAATATTTTTATTTATTTTATTTTTATTTAGTCATTTAGCAGACACTTTTATCCAAAGCAACTTACAAATGAGGACATTATAGAAGCAATCAAAACCAACAAAAGAGCAACAACACACAGGAAGGATTTATTTTTTAAGAAAACTAGTATGTAAAATATAGAAAAATTAAACTTAGTGTTAGTTTTACAAGAAAAGCTAGCAGTTAGAGAATAAATATGCAATTGATAGAGGGTCAAATGTGTTTTTTTATAAAAAGAATTAGATCAAATAAATTTAGAATAGAGAGTGTTAGAGTTAGAAGGTCAAATAAAGATGAAAGAGATGTGTTTTTAGCCGTTTCTTGAAGATGGGTAAGGATTCAGCTGCTCGGATTGAGTTGGGCAGGTCATTCCACCAGATGGGAACAGTAAATGAAAAAGTCTGTGAAAGGGATTTTGTGCCTCTTTGGGATGGTACAGTAATGCGTCGTTCACTTGCAGAACGCTAGCTTCTAGAGGGCATACACGTCTGAAGTAATGAATTTAGGCAAAGGGGTGCAGAGCCAGAGGTGGTTCTGTAGGCAAACATTAATGCCTTTAATTTAATGTGAGCAGCTATTGGTAGCCAGAGCAAATTGATGAACAGAGGTGTGACGTGTGTTCTTTTCGGCTCATTAAAGATTAATCTTGCAGCAGCGTTTTGGATTAATTGTAGAAGTTTGATGGAACTGGCTGGAAGACCTGCCAAGAGAGCATTGTAATAGTCAAGTCTGGACAGAACAAGAGCCTGAACAAGGAGTTGTGTTGCATGTTCCGAGAGAAAGGGCCTGATCTTCTTAATATTATATAATTGACCATGTGTCAGAAATTGTGTTAGCTAATACTTGATTTAAAGGGATACTTTGGTTTCTAAAAGGAAATGTGAAAAAAGTTAAGAAAATACCCATAGTTTTCTTCTCTCTGAAACCAATATAATAAAGAACTATGAAATGGAGAGTTCTACAAAAATGTTCTGTAAAAAACTCTTGTTTTTAACTTCAGTAATCCAATGCATCCACAATAAAAACTTCATTGCATGTTTGTCGCATGCCTTTCTGTTAAGAAATATGGTCATGAATCCAACTGAACAAGAACTGCTGGTCCTCTGGCAGACACAATCGGGCATAGCTTATATTAAAGTGTCATATGTAACAGCTCATTAGATAAAATTACTGTATAACAAGATCATAATGATCTTGATTAAAATTATAAAACGCAACACTTGTTTCTGCCTCCATTTTTCATGAGCTGAACTCAAAGATCTAATACTTTTTCTATGTACACAAAATACCTATTTCTCTAAAATATTGTTCACAAATCTGTCTAAATCTGTGTTAGTGAGCACTTCTCCTTTGCCAAGATAATCCACTCTTCTCATAGGTGTGGCATATCAAGATGCTGATTAGACAGCATGATTATTGCACAGATGTGACTTAGGCTGGCCATAATAAAAGGCCACTCTAAAATGTGCAGTTTTACTGTATTGTACCTCTACTACTATCAAAGCCTTCTCATTAGCCTTCTGTGACGCTATTCAATTAGTAAATGTCAGTCAATGCGACTTCAGTGCAGAGGAACTCCTGTTCAGGCTTAACTCTACATGTGTGGATGTTTTAGATTCAGTTGCCCCTGTTAAATCCTCAAAAATTAAACCTAGATCTGAGCCCTGGATTGATGACAACATACGCTCTCTGAGGCAGATATGTAGAAGGGCATATAAGTGCAGAAGCGTAAGTGGAAGGGGGATCGGCTGCAAATTTAATTTGAAGTTTTAAGAGATTCATTATTTAAATTTCAGAAGGCAGTCAGAGCAGCGAAATTTAAGTACTTCATGGCAATTATTGACAAGAATTACCACAGACCTAAAACTCTTTTTAGTATTTTTAATGCTGTTGTTAACCCAACTGTCTGTGAGTTCCCAGATGTGTCAAAAACTATGTGTGATTAATTTCTTAGATTTTTGTATTAATAAGATCAGTGATATCAGGTTGGGGATATTTCTACCTGCTTTTGATCCTTCTGTTTTTCTGTTGATTTTAGCCCGTTTGAACCTATTTTTTTTTACATCTTCAAGAAATAATGTGTCCGTTAAAGCCGTCTGGCTCTTCCATTGATTTTATTCAACCATATATCCTGAAACAAGTTTTTGACACAGTGGGTCACTATCTTGTTACCATGATAAATCAATGTGTGGCGATATGGAAGAAATCCATACCAGCTTTTCATTTTTTCTAATGGGCGGAAACCAATGAGGAAATTGAATATAAAAGAGAGCTAGAAACGGAAGAGAGGGAGAAAAAAAAACAAACAAACGCGTAGGTTGTTATCGGAGTGGGACACACGCTACCTGAAGGTCGTCGTTGCTATTCCTTTGCTGGATTCTCTGTGCATGCGCTGACTGGGTGCGATCGCCAAAGTGACGGAGAAATTGAGCTCTACTGCTGGTTCGTTCGCCTGCCTGGTGCAACACAATCCAGCCTGGTTCGTTCGCCTGCCTCAGGTACTAGTGACGATGTCCATCATCTTTTAACCTCACGCCAAGTCTCCAAACTCTTTTCCCGGGCCGGGATTTGCGGCCGCTACACAGACTGCTTCACGCAGCCACCTCCACACACACACTTACACGCTCATTGTACACGCACACGCATACACTCATACACAAACACTCGTTTGAATTAATTATTTTTCTTTGTGGTTTTATTTTATTTTTTCCATTTCTTTTGGTTGAACATTGAACACAAACTGAGAAAAAAAAAAAAGAGAACGAACTGTAAGGAATTAGAGTGAATCAAGGACTCGTGATTTTGTTGTTTCCTGTTTGTGAAATCTTGAACCGCAATCTACTTGCTGTCTGTTAAAGAAAGAAAATACAAACTCTGTGAAAATTTAACTTTGTGTAATTTTTTTTGTGTGTAACAGTGGCTTGAGCTATTTTGGGGGAAACTGAATTTCATTATATATCTATATAAATTTTTTCCTCTTGACAAGGTTACTTGTCTGGCGCCCGAACAATTAAAATTAAATCTACATTTATTAAATCAAATTTTATTCTATTTTGGGGCAGCCACCGTTACATAAGTGGCGCCCGAACAGGGACCCTGAACTTAAACACTCAGATAAACCTTGACGACATGAAACTTAACATTTAGACACGTAAACCGTGACCACTTAAACTGGTCATTTGAACTTTGAATTTCTCTAAAGGTTACTTAAAGGTGGGTTATTGTCACTTGAAACTGCCTATTTTTTTGTGTTTGTGAAATTGTGGCATATTGAACTGGAACTTTTTACTCAAAGGTTTTGTGGGACGATATTTTTTGTTTGTGAACTTGAATGTTGTTAAATATATAATTGTTACCCCTTAGTTGTCTTGCTGCCAAACTGTTTTGACCTAATTAATGTGAAAGCTGTGGAAACAACCATTTGTGTTATTGAAATCTAATTATTTGATTTGTGAACTTAAGTGACTTATGGTGTGAATTGGACAAATGAACAGACATTTCACACTGAACTGTTGGTAATTTTATTTTTTTCAAACAGTTCTACATTTTTATTTTCCACTCAATTTACATTTAACTACATTTCTACACATACACTGACAATCAAACATGGCTACCACTCCTTCTCCATCCACTTTTGTGGAGATGGAACCCCTGGCACCAGACGTTGCTACCCCAGTCTGGCCTCCAGCACTCCGTCCTCCACTTTCTGTACCTGGACCCCTTCGTGCTCCTCTCCACTTCACTCCCACTCAAGCCAGCACCACTGACTTCCCAGGAACCCATGTGCGGTTTGCAACTTCCCCCCTAGCTGGCAGTACTCCTGTTCAACCCTTCACCTGGGAACAGCAACTGAATGGAGACTTCATGCAGATATGTACACCACCCGAGCCTTCATCTCTATCTTCAGCGGCACAGCAGGACTTGCCTGGCATCCTATCAACTCCTGGAAAAGGAATGCATCAACTCACTCAAGTTAAAGGAAACTGGGACACGTTGACACAACATATGCAAACCCATGAGAAAACCATTGGTGAACTTGCCAAAGAACTTAAAACCATGTCTACATATCACAACAGCCTGATTTCTAACCTTGCTGATAAACTCAAGCACAACCAACAAGAAGTGCTCACCCACATTTCTGAAAGTAAGAAGCATGTGAAGGAAGAGACCGATCAGCTCAACAAATCACTCAAAGTTATGATTTCTGATGAACTTCACAAAGCTAAGACTACCTATGTGTCTGAAGTACGATTCATGATTGATCAACTTCAAGTGGAGCTTCAGCAAGACAGCAAATCTTACCTGGTAACCCATCAAAGAAATTATGACCAGTTGTCTACAGAACTCACCCAGTGCACCCAAACCACAACCACACTGTGTGCAGCTGTTAAAAGCTTACAAACTGAATTTGAGAATAGACTCGAAAGGCAAGAGAAACAAATGACCGATTTGCAGACAAGAGATTACTCTGCTTTACCTCTTACTACTCCAGTTTTATCTGCATCACCAGTGACAGCTCCTTTGCTTCCGACCATTCCGGCGTCATCTGCAACCCCATCGACTGCTCCTTTGCTTCCTGCTCCTGTTGTAAAGAGTGATCATCTTAAGATTACATTTCCTACTTTTGGGAGACAGTCAGATGACATGGACCCCTTGCTCTATCTAACTCGATGTCAGGATTTCTTGGCGTTACATCCTCTTACTAATGCTGACATCCTGGCCACTTTCCGCACTGTCCTTTACGGTACTGCCCGGGACTGGTGGGAAGTTGCACGATCCTCAATAACCACGTGGGGAGAGTTTGAAGCTGCTTTCCTCTCTGCTTTCCTCTCAGAGGATTATGAAGACGAGCTGGCTGAAAGGGTAAGGACAAGAACACAGGGAGAAAGAGAGAGCATTAGAGACTTTGCATTTACATACAGAGCTCTCTGCAAAAGGTGGAAGCCCACCTTGATGGACAGTGAATTGGTGAAAATGATTTTGAAAAATATGAACCCCTACCTTGCAAGCCAGATTCGCAGTCGGGTGAACACAGTCGATGAACTTGTGAAATTGGGCCAACAGCTGGAAAAAGACTACGAACAACAACTGCAATATGAAAAACGTGTGAGTTCTAAGCAACCCTTATCCATGCCTCAAAGATCTATTTCCAACCGCCCGGCAGAGAAGCCTTTAGTGCAATGCTGGCGATGTAAAGGCCATCACTCACCTGGCAGCTGTCCTCACTTTGTCTCTTCTCAGTCCACCAGCCAACACCCTTCCTCCAATAGCAAGCGGACAACATTTCCAGCTTCTAAAGGTACTGATCCACCTGGAAATCGCTCTGTGTCTGCCACCCTTGCCCACAAGTCACCAACAACTGGTAAGAAACCACCACCTACTGAAATTGTTCCACAACAATTAGTGATGCCACTCTGTATTGGTAGCTGGAAGGGAAAAGCCATTGTTGATACTGGGGCTAGCTATACCCTTCTACATGAGAATCTCTGGAAGGAACTCACTTCACAAAAACTCCATCCCTGGACCCAGGGTCCACTCTACCTAGCCAATGGGGAAGCAGAAATTCCTTTAGGTTGGATAAACATGTCAATCATCCTACATCAGAAAGTATTCACCATACCTGCTGTTGTTCTATCAGCCAAAGCTCTGGCCTATGCAGTCGTATTAGGACTGGACTTTATCTTTTACAGTGGGCTGCAGATCAATGTGGCAGACCAAATGTATTCATTTCAGTCTAATCCTGAAGAGTATTATCCTTTCCAGCCAACAAATGCCAGTTTACCAGTTATCAGCTCCCAACATCCAAGGGGAAAGATGGGAAGTAAAAATCCCAACAGCCTCTCCTTACTATCTTCTGTTCCTCCTCCGCAACTTAACATGTTTCAACCAGCCTACTTCGACGAAAAGACACTAATTGACACTGCGGTACAGGATGCCCATTTACCTCCGGACGGCAAGCAACAGCTACGGCAGATCCTGGAGTCAAACCCTCAAGTTTGTACCCTTCGTCCGGGACGTACTGAAGTTACACAGCATCACATATATACTACCCACCAAGTACCTATAAAACAAAGACCGTACAACACTTGCCAAACAAGCTGTCATTTCAGAGCAACTGGAAGAGATGTTGACTGCTGGCATCGTAGAACCATCACACTCTGGATGGGCCTCACCTGTCGTATTGGTCCCTAAAAAAGACGGAAGCCTTAGATTCTGTGTGGACTACAGGAAAGTTAATGCCATTACAGAGAATGATGCTTACCCATTACCCAACATCGCTGAGATTTTGGAGTCATTATCTGGAGCGGCCATCTTTTCCACCATTGACCTTAACAGTGGCTACTGGCAGGTGAACATGGATCAAGAAAGTAAACCAAAGACTGCTTTCACAACTTCATTAGGACTGTTTCAGTTTAATGTTATGCCGTTTGGGTTAAAAAATGCCCCAGCAACCTTCCAAAGACTAATGGAGAATTGCGTGGAAACATCTGCTTTGTCTACATTGATGACATAATTATTTACTCACCATCTGTAGCCCAGCACTTCTCCGACCTCCAGGCTGTTCTTCACAAGCTGAAAATGGCTGGCCTCACAATTAATTTAAAAAAAGCAATTTCTGTTTTCAGGAAATAACCTTTCTGGGACATGTTGTCAACGTCCAAGGCATAGCTGCAGCCCAAGTAAAGTGGAGGCTATACGGGATTACCCTGTGCCTACCAACATTAAGGAGGTCCAGCGCTTCCTGGGGTTAGCCGGGTGGTACCACCGGTTTGTACCAAACTTCTCCAGGATCGCTGAACCCATCAATGCACTGAAAAAAAAGGATGTTCATTCCTCTGGTCACAACAATGTCAACAAGCCTTTGAACATTTGAAATGCCGTCTTACCTCTCCTCCCATTCTTGGCCATCCTGACCTTCAACTGCCTTTTACTGTCTACACGGATGCCAGTGACACTGGTTTGGGTGCTGTGCTGACCCAGCGGAAGGAACGGGGATTGGAACAAGTTATTGCTTATGCCAGCAGAACCCTGAACAAAGCAGAGACCAATTACTCAGCCACCGGAAAAGAGTGTTTGGCCGTAATCTGGGCCCTGGAGAAATGGCAGCACTACCTAGAGCACAAACTTTTCACTGTCATCACGGACCACTCAGCGCTACAATGGGTAATGTCTTCCACAAAAACCACGAGTCGCCTCATCCGATGGGCCTTGCGACTTCAGAGATTTGATTTTATCATTGAATATCGCAAAGGAAAACTAAATATAGCACCTGATGCTCTGTCTCGGATTCATACCAGTTGTAACCTGTACACCAACCAACATCAACAGGATGTTGAGTTTCCGATGTCTCCAGCCACAATCTGGGAGGAACAGCACAAAGACCCTGTCATCACCAATACACTTCAAGCACTTGCAGAAAATGATTCCCCTCTAAAGGATCAGTATGAGATAGTGGAAGATAAACTCTATCACAAAACTCACCTGTCGAACAATCAAGTTCATTACAGAGTGTACATCCCTAACAGCCTTGTGTCGTCCATTCTACACCACTACCACGCTAATCCCTGGAGCGGTCATGTATGCATTCTGGCCTGGAATGTGGACTGACATAAAACACCACGTTAAAAAATGTGTCAAATGCCAGACTCTTAAGGGAGAAAATCAGAAACCTGTGGGCAAACTACAACAAACCACCACCACCCGTCCCAACGAGATGCTTGGAGTGGACATTATGGGGCCAATGCCACGTAGCACTCAGCAAAATGAGTACCTCTTGGTCTTTGTAGACTATTACTCCCGCTGGGTGGAAATTTTTCCCATGCGCAATGCTAAAGCTGAGACGGTTGCATTAGTTCTTCGGAAGGAAATTCTAACCCGTTGGGGAGTGCCGGACTTCATTCTATCGGATAGAGGTACACAATTTGTGTCTTCACTGTTTAGAGAACTTTGTCAAAAGTGGGGTATCAAACCTAAATTGACAACATCATATCACCCACAAACAAATATGACAGAGAGGGTTAATCGTACGCTCAAATGCATGATTTCTGCCTATGTGGACAACAATCACAGGAAGTGGGACCAATACTTACCGGAACTCCGGTTCGCTGTTAATTCAGCTGTCCAGGAAACGATTGGGATGACCCCTGCAGAGCTTCATTTGGGGAGGAAACTGCAAAGTCCCATGGACAAGGTGTTACATGGCAAGAATCTAACTCCAGACTGTATATCTTACGATACAGTCCACCACCTAACTGAGCTTCAGACCAAAGCCATGGAATGCTGTAAAAAAGCACAAAAGAGACAGCTTCGGAATTATAATAAAAAAAGACGAGATGTCACATACAAGGAAAAGGATCGTGTGTGGATGAGAACCTTTCCCCAGTCTAGTGCACAACACCACTTCACTGCAAAATTGGCTCAAAAATGGAAAGGCCCTTACCGTGTCATAAAGCAGGTGGGTCCATTGAACTATCAGGTATCACTAGAGTCCACTGGTGAAGATGTTCGCATAGTGCATGTGTGCAACGTAAAACCATGCTTTCCCACGGCTGAAGAGCTGGAATGCCAGGAGAAGAAAAGACTCCTCCAAATATTCAATGAGTCTTCTGATGAAGAGGAATTCATTGGATTTTAAATGTGATTCATATTTCCACAACCATGGGTTGTTTTCTCCAGGGAGGGAGAGTGTGGCGATATGGAAGAAATCCATACCAGCTTTTCATTTTTTCTAATGGGCGGAAACCAATGAGGAAATTGAATATAAAAGAGAGCTAGAAACGGAAGAGAGGGAGAAAAAAAACAAACAAACGCGTAGGTTGTTATCGGAGTGGGACACACGCTACCTGAAGGTCGTCGTTGCTATTCCTTTGCTGGATTCTCTGTGCATGAGCTGACTGGGTGCGATCGCCAAAGTGACGGAGAAATTGAGCTCTACTGCTGGTTCGTTCGCCTGCCTGGTGCAACACAATCCAGCCTGGTTCGTTCGCCTGCCTCAGGTACTAGTGACGATGTCCATCATCTTTTAACCTCACGCCAAGTCTCCAAACTCTTTTCCCGGGCCGGGATTTGCGGCCGCTACACAGACTGCTTCACGCAGCCACCTCCACACACACACTTACACGATCATTGTACACGCACACGCATACACTCATACACAAACACTCGTTTGAATTAATTATTTTTCTTTGTGGTTTTATTTTATTTTTTCCATTTCTTTTGGTTGAACATTGAACACAAACTGAGAAAAAAAAAAAAGAGAACGAACTGTAAGGAATTAGAGTGAATCAAGGACTCGTGATTTTGTTGTTTCCTGTTTGTGAAATCTTGAACCGCTATCTACTTGCTGTCTGTTAAAGAAAGAAAATACAAACTCTGTGAAAATTTAACTTTGTGTAATTTTTTTTGTGTGTAACAGTGGCTTGAGCTATTTTTGGGGAAACTGAATTTCATTATATATCTATATAAATTTTTTCCTCTTGACAAGGTTACTTGTCTGGCGCCCGAACAATTTAAATTAAATCTACATTTATTAAATCAAATTTTATTCTATTTTGGGGCAGCCACCGTTACAAATGTTTTGAAACTAGCTCTATGCCTAAAATGTTAAAACATTCTACAGTCTTTCCTTTGCTTAAGAGCCTGAACCTAGATCCTTCTGTTTTAGCCAATTATAGACCCATTTCAAATCTGTCTTTTACTACAAAGATTCTAGAAATAGTAGTCCTGCAACAACTACAAAAGTTTTTAGATGAAAATAAGATAATTGAGGTATTTCAATCAGGTTTTAGAAAAAAACACTCCACTGAGACTGCACTTATGAAAGTTTTGAATGATATTCTTTTAACTGGTGATGCTGGGGATCATGCTGTGCTTGTGCTCTTAGACTTGAGCGCTGCTTTTGACAATGTGGACCATGCTATCCTGCTTACTCACCTGGAACACTGTGTAGGCATAAAAGGAAGTGCTCTTGAATGGTTTAAATCATATTTCTCCAATCTAAGTTTTGGAGTTAATATTGGTGAATACTCTTCTGGGGTAGCTTCTTTGTCATGTGGGGTTCCCCAGGGATCCAGTTTGGCTCCTATTCTTTTTTCATTGTATATGCTCCCATTGGGTTCTATTTTTAGGAAGCATGGTATGTCTTTCCATTGCTATGCAGACGACACTTAAATCTATTTCCCCTTAAAACAGAGTTCTAATGGTCCGGAAACACTTATGTCTTGCCTGTCTGATGTGAAAGCCTGGTTGTCTTTACATTTTCTTAATTTCAATGAGAGTAAAACAGAAATAATTGTGTTTGGTCCGTCGGATTCTCGTAGTACACTGAAAGTAAATCTTGGTGATTTAACCTCTTCAGTGAAGCCTTGGGTAAAAACAATCTGGGTGTCATTTTCGATAATGGTTTAAAATTGGACATACCGATTAATACGGTGGTCAAAATGTTTAAAAAAAAAAGCTAAAAATTTTGAAAAAGTAATTCATGCTTTTATTACATCTAGATTAGACTACTGCAACTCGATGTATTTTGGGATTGGTCAAACAGCCCTTTCCCGTTTGCAGAGAATGCAGCTGCTAGGCTTTTAATGAGAACCAAAAAACGGGATCATATTATTCCAGTTTTACGTTCTCTGCACTGATTGCCAGTGCGCTGTCGAGTGAATTTTAAAATCATTCTCTTAGCCTTTAAATCATTACATGGTTTGGCCCCTGCTTATTAATCAGATTTATTGACTGAACATCGGCCCCCTTTTGTCTCTCCGGACATCAAACCAGAGATTATTAAGCATCCCAAAGTCGAGGCTGAAATGCAGGGGTGACCGTGCTTTCTTAGTTGCTGCCCCTAGTTTGTGGAATGCTCTGCCCCTCTGTATTAGATCTGCACCTTCAGTATCTGTTTTTAAATCCATGTTGAAAACGTACCTATTTGACTTGCCATTTTTTCAATGAGAACGTTCTACTGTACTGTTTCTTTTATTTATTTATTAATTTTTTTGTATTGTCTTATTGAATTGTTTTTACTGTGCAGCACATTGGTCAACCCATGGTTGTGTTTAATAGTGCTATATAAATAAAATTGACATTGACATTGACATTTAGAGGGGGACAGGGAGATTGGAGTTAAGAGCTCTCACAGCCTGGGGGAAAAAGATGTTGAGCAATCTGACAGAGCAAGCTTTTATACTCCGAAAACTTTTACCTTATGGCAGGAGCTGGAAAAGGTTGTGGGAGGGATGGGTGGGGTTCTTAACGATGCTGTTAATTTTGCTGGAGCAGTGTGCAAGGAAAATATCCAGGATGGAGGGGAGAGGGGCACAGATGATCTTTGGGGCAGTGTTCACTGCCCGTTGTAGGGTCTTGCGGTCAGCAGCACTGCAGTTCCCATACCAGACAGTGATGCAGGTGGTCAGCACAGTCTCAATGGTGCCCCTGTAGAAAATGGTGAGGATGGGTGGAGGGAGACTTGCCCTTTTCAGTCAGCAGAGAAAGTGTAGGCGCTGTTGTCCCTTCTTGTTGGGTGACATGACATTGGTGGTCCAGGTGAGATCCTCTGTAATGTGCACCCCCAGGAATGAAGTGGTGCCGACTCTCTCCACGGTTGAGCCGACTCTCTCCACACTGGGCTGAGCACACAGCCCTGTAGGGCACCTGTTCTCAGTGTGGTAGTGCTGGAGGTGTTGCGGCCAACACGGACTGACTGAGGTCTTGAAGTTTAAAAAGTCCAGTATCCAATTACAGAGTGAGGGTTTAAGGCCCTGGAGGTTTAGTTTGTGGATGAGCTGTTGTGGGATTATTGTGTTGAATGCTGAGCTGAAGTCGATGAACAGCATTCTTACATAAGAGTCTTTTTGTTCCGGTGAGTAAGGGCTAGATGGAGAGTGGTGGATATCGCATCGTCCGTGAAATGCTTTGGACTGTATGCAAACTGGAATTGGTCCAGTGTGTTTGGGAGACTGGACTTGATGTGATGCATGACTAACCTCTTAAAGCACTTCATCATGATTGGGGTCAGTGCTATGGGACGATAGCCATTCAGACAGGACACAGGTGATTTCTTTGGTACTGGAATTATGGAGGTGGATTTGAGACATGTTGGGACGACTGCCTGGCTCAGCGAGGTGTTGGAGATATATCTGTTAGGACATCAATCAGCTGTGCAGCATGGTCTCTCAGTACACATCCAGGTATGTTGTCAGGGCCCGCAGCCTTTCGTGGGTTAATTCTGGATATGGTCTTCCTTACATTGGCTGGAGAGAGACAGAGTACACGGTCGTTTGGAGATGTGATTAGTTTCTGTGCAGGTGTGTCGTTCTGTATCTCAAATCATGAGTAGAAGTGGTTGAGTGCATTTGGTAAGGATGTGTTATCGTCTGTGGCAGGGGCTTATAGTCAGTGATGGTCTGGATGGCTTGCCACAGGGTCCAAGTGTCTTTACTGTCGCTGAAGTTGTTTCTCTGTTGTATAAACAAAGTCCAGTGTGTTGTTTCCCCTAGTTGCAAAGTTTACATGTTAGTAGAACTTTGGCAAAACTGTCTTTAAGTTTGCATTGTTGAAGTCACTGGCTATGATGAAAAATCCGTCAGGGTTATTTGTTTGTTGTTCGCTGATGGCGCTATACAGTTCACGAAGCGCGTCCTTGGCATTTGCACACGGAGGAATGTAAACCGCAACAATGACAATGGCCGTGAACTCCCACGACAAATAAAATGGTCGACACTTCACAACCATAACAACCGCCGCCTTGTGCGGGTAGCATCAGTAGGCGAGGCCGCGGTCTCGAGGTCTGGCTTCAGCAGTAAACAAAGGCCTTGTAGGTTCTCAGTAGCCACCGGCAAGAGTTGGTGTTTGTATGCATTGCCAATATCCAAAAGATGTTTATACAACTTGATTGGACATGATTTGGAAATGCACACACCTGTCTATATAAGTTCCCACAGTTAACAGTGCATGTCAGAGCACAAGCCATGAAGTCCAAGGAATTGTCTGAATTGACCTCCGAGACAGGATAGTATCGAGGCACAGATCTGGGCAAAGGTACAGAAACATTTCTACAGCATTGAAGGTTCACAGAAGCATGTAGTCTCTGTTACCCTTAATGGAACATTAAGGGTTGTTAATTTTGAAACAACCAGAACTGGCCTCCTGGCCAAACTGAGCAATTGTTAGAGAAGGTTCTTGTATAGACTGGTGAATGTCCTTGAGTGGCCCAGCCACAACCTGGGATTGTATCCAATCAAATATTTCCTGGAGAAACCTGAAAATATGCGTCTGCCCCCATCCAACCTGACAGAGCTTGAGAGGTGAACATGTGAGCTGAAGAATGGAAGATACTAATTATTTTGGCAGCCAAATGATGATGATCAAAGCTTGTCGCATCATAATTGTTTGATACAAACTTCCTGAATAACAAAGTTGCATGGTTCAACTTTAATTATGATATAAATTATAATAATACATATTTATATATGTTAAGAGACTGTCTAATGACATGTTAATAATTGCTCACAATAATTCAGAAAAAAATATTTACTATGGTAGGAAACAGAAATATTTGAATATGCAACATTATTTATTTCTCAATGTTTCAACATTTGAAATGCACAATTATAACATCTATGATATTTTTGCAAATATCTTTCTTGACAGTTGTGTAGCATTTTGTTAAAAAAACATCTGTTAATTATTGCACAAATGATCACTCATGTAAAAAAATGTAGGATATCATTAACTGTCACATTTCAAATTGTGTCCCTTTTGTACTAACCACTACCTTTGTAAAAGTTTTGAACAAATCATGAACTCTGTCCGTATTTTAACAAATTCTCAGTTATGCAAGATAAAAAAAATACATCAACTATCCAACATTTTAAAATAAATCATATAAGGCTTGTATTAATCACCAAATCTGTAGCATTTTCAACAAATCATCACGTGTTACACTTTTTGAAAAAATGATGTTCTCATTTTTGTTCAATATTTGGGTGTACTGTTGCCATGGTGTTTCACTTTCTCTTCTTTGTCTTTAAAGGTCTCTTAGTGGGAAGCTCGGCATTTCATGCTCTTCACCAGTGTACTGTAATCTGGGGTATAATTTGACACTGCAACTCTAATTGAGTCTTGTAGATGTGCATGAGTGAGGCGTGTTCGGTGTTTGTTCTTGATGAAGTCCATGCCAGAAAAGGCTGATTCGTAGAGATAGGTAGAACCAAAAAGACCGGCAACTTTCCTAGCTGCTGTGCATACACCGCTGTACTTTTCTGTGTCCACAAGGCACCAAAAGTTTGCTGCACTCTGATGAACTTGGAGGTGGAGGTAATTTTGCAATGTTGTTGTTTAAATTTCCACCTGTCCATCATCCAAGTTGAATGTTGTACTTAGTTGTTCAGCAATGCATGTAATGTCTACTTGACTGCAAGGATTTGAAATAAATGATACACATGGAAAAAGTTGATTAAAGTAAAAAATCATGCTCTCAAAATCTTGTTCAAGTCTGTTTATGACTTGAGAGTACTTTTTCTGCAGCCTTTTCCAAAGCCCTAGATTCAGAAACTTTGTCATTCCGCACTAACTGCAAGGAGGTAAAGTTCAGCAGTTTATTTCTCTGTAAATGTGCAGAAAAAATGCTCATCTTAGCTTTAAATGTGTATACAGCACTTGTCATTTTAGCGGCAGTCTTCCCATTGCCTTGCAACTCACAATTCAATTGGTTCAGTTTTGCAGTGATGTCCGTTAAAATGCAAGGTCAAGTATCCACTCGGTGTCCTCGAGCAGCGAGGCATCTTCCCCTCTAGACTGCATGAATGTTTATTTCACTCAAAAGTGACAAGAAACGCTGCAAAACTCATCCCCTGCTGAGCCATCAGATTTATGTGTGTATAGTAACAGGTCCCCATATTCAGCTGACAGCCCCTCTAATTGCACCTTGAATATTTTATGATGTTTAGCTCTAGAGCGGATGCTGTTTATGGTCTTCATGACGGGAGTCGTCACATGATCAAAGCCTGTCACTTTTGCACATATTTTGCTGGTGAATGATGCAGTGGTAATGTAGAAAGTTTGGGAAGTCTGCATCCCCTTTACATTGCGCAATGAATATTACTGCTGTCCACTGATTCGTCGCACTGGAAGCTAAACCAACTGCACTTAGCCAGGTCCCGGTCCATCTGCTCTATCATGTTCTTGGACATAGCAGACAGTCTTCTAACATCGTACTTGTCCCGAGTTGGACATCGGAGATAGTGGAAATGACATCGGGCCATTCTTTTCATCTTTGAACATAGTGTTTGCAATTATCATCATTGCTCCTATCAACAACTCTCCATCTGAAAAGGCATTCTTGTTCTTTATCAAAAAATGTACAGCTCTAAATGAAGCTTCAGTTGCTTTTTGTGACCTTTTCACCAACCACGTGGAAAAAGACTCACAAGATTTTTCTGCCCGTAGTTTGCTTCCAGGTAGGTAGTTGACATGGAAGTTTTTATGACGTCGTAAAGTGTCTCTCCACATTGTGCCACTTTGTCGTCGCCAGTCCCCCTAAAAATGAAACATACACAATTTTCCTTCACTGTCGTCAAAATAACTCTCAGTCCTCCCAGTTGTTTAGAATATACAAAACTTAAAATTGCTTTTCTGCCATGTTTTTTGGTGGTAAAAAATGCATCTCTATTATAGCTGCGCATGCTTGCTCAGCAAAAATGGCACTTTGTCTTGCACACAACGTTTAAACACAGACAATGCTAGAGTTCGTAAGTACACAAAACATTTTTGTTTAAAAAAAAATATACATATAGGTATTATCGTTTTTTAAATGTACATCAAATCAAGTGTTATTAATTTAAAAAGAAAAGCAACACAATTAAATATTTTTTTTACAAGGAGCTCCATTGTCACTAGTTCTATTTTAGAACATGGCTTTCGGGCAACCTTGCATGTTGGCTACCTCTGGTATAGATAAAAAAGTTCCTTTTGTCCTTCCCAGTTTTTATTTTAATGATAATTTATTTAGCAGTACTGAAACATGAACAATATTATTAATAATAGGATAATTGTAGATTCAGGTCTAGATGCCTGTGATCTCTTTGATTAATATTCTCAGAATAGCTAAAGAAAATGGCAATATTACTAAAGATATAGCTGAAATACATGTCTAAACAGAATTCTAATGTATTTGTAATTGTAGAAATGTTGAATATCTGTAGAAAAAGACTGATTTAAGACTAATCAAAATGGCCTCATAAACATTTGTGGTGAAGTTTAATCACTGTGCCTTTGAGAAAACCAAGACAAATTTAAAACTAGATAAACATGTTAATTAGGGGTCATTATTTTTCAAAACTCACAAATTCCCTGGGAGGCAATTTAAAGAAATCACTGATGAGTCTAAAGTATAAGGTCAACAAATTTACCCCAATGGAGAGCGTCAAGAGTACAAATTCACACTGTAAGGCCATAATGACCTCCCTAAAGAGGGCCGGCTATCACAACACTAAGCAAACATTGCATGCAAAAACTAATGCAATCAAAACAACATTACATTTCACCTTTTTTTTCTAATAAAATAAAGAATGATTTTGCATGTGATGTTCTTAGAGTGGTATTTGCAAATGAAGGCCAACTCTGATATGTTTTAATAATTATTGAATTAAACCACAAAACAATGAAATATATGTAGGGATATGAACACAAGTTTGCAAGGGCAGTCATCAGGGGTTTATGCAGTCATCCATTTGACAACCAAAGTCCGGCATACATCACCAGAGAGAATAGAAGATCCAGTTATGACATTTTGATTAAAATGTCATCACAAGGTAAAAAAAAAAGAAAAGTCTAAAGAAACATATACATACACATGGATGAATCATTCACAATGAGATCTATAACATTAAAAAATAGGGGACTTTTCATTTCAAGCTTACTTTAAAATGGGCCTGCAAGGCTACTAGAATGGTATAGCTTTCATGCAAAATAGCGTGTGATGAGTGGACCAACAAATATTAATGTTATTATGTTTCCTAAATAATACAAAATAGAACTGTCATATTTAGTGCTTCCAGGCATGAAGCAAAATGGATACAATGTTCTCTTTAATAAATCAATAGTAGTTTACTTTTGTTGCAAGTAAAATATTTTTGAGTATATGTAATTATAAAATGTCCACCCTCAGGTCATGATATACGTGACTTTTTGCTGTGAAATCTGTAATGATTTAAAAAAAGTAAATTAAACAACTTTTATATTGTTAGTAATATTTGTTCGTAATATACTATAAAAGTCATGTTAAAATGTGAGCAGGGACGCTGTGTTTTGGGCTCCCTGAACAGCATATTGACAGTCCCTTCTCCCTTGTCGGGCCCTTTGAAACGTCCTAAACTTCCCCACTTTATGGTACCCCTGAATGTGAGTGGCCAATCAAATATAACACATCTGTGGCCTGTTGCATGACGCTAGCTGAACAAACTCAGAGGGCCCTATTTTAATGATCTAAGCGCATGGTCTAAAGCACATGGCGTAGGTGCACTCAGGGTGTGTCTGAGTCCACTTTTGCTAGTTTAATGACGAGAAAACGGTTGGCATGCCCAGGAGCATGGTCTAAACGGGTTGTCCCTATTCTCTTAATGAGTAATGGGTGTGTTTTTATGTTTTTGCATAACGTGCAATAAACCAATCAGAGTCTCATCTCCCATTCCCTTTAAGAGCGAGTTGTGCTCGCGAGAATTTTAAGGCACACAGCCTGAACGCGTCTCCAAAGATTAAACGGGTCTACTCATGTGTGATCAAATATGCAGAGATGGGCACAAATACATCAAAATGTATTTAAAATACAAATACAAAATACTGTGTGGGAAAATGTATTTAAATACAAATACAGTATTTTGTACTTTGAAAATACACAAAATACATTTGAAATTGGCCATGCAGTGAAGTGACAATATTAAGGCCTGTTTACACCAAGAACGATAATTATAAAGATAACTATATTAGTGTATTCTAAGTATACAATGTAGTTGTGTCATGTCACTAAATGCTCAAGCTCTTTAAAGCGGAAATTATTTGGATTGGCTGTCAATGTTTTTATCATTCATATTTTTTTGTGCTGTTACACTGTTAAAAATGTCCCAGTATTTTTATAGTAAGTTACTGGCAGCACGATTGCCAACAAGTTACTGGATTTTGTTTTACAGCAACGTACTGTCAGGTACCGGTAAAGGGATGAGGCGAGGACCCAATCGCTGGAGGAAAATAGGCTTTTATTAACAAAAAACAAAACAAACGAAAACCACGAAAAAAAACTGGCTGGCTAGCAGGCAAGGCAAGGCAAGGCAAGGCAAGGCAAGGCTGGACAAGGCTGGACACAGACGACATCTAACATTAGGTAACGAACCCACGCGGAACTGCAAACACAAGGAGATTATAAAGGGAGCAAATGATGAGGGTAACGAGGGAAAACAGCTGGGGAAAATGAATCAATAAACAGGTAACAAGATGGGTGGGGTCAAGACAAATTGACATGAGAGCACATGGCACACAGAAAACTAGGACAGAAGCCACATGCTCACACAAAACAGAAACAAGCACATGGCCAGCAAACAAATCACCAGCCATGTGCAAAACAGGACATGAACATGCAGCTAATGAGAAAACTCATAAGCCACGTGTTCACACAAGACATGACAACATGAAAGCACGCAGCCAGTGAATATACAAGCTGCGTGCCACACAGCACAAGATATAACATAAATGCACGCAGCCGATAGAAACACGAACTGCGTGCAACACAACAAAACACACGTGGACAAGAGTGAACCCGAGACCACGCACTCACACAATGACAGAAAATGGAGCGCGAGTGTCCGAACCCCGACACGAACCGAAACTCAAGACATGAGTGCTGGGATCCAAACACCACGCTCCACACAAAACAATGTCCGCAGACGAGAGAGCGCGCGACTCGAGCACACTCGAAGCCAGGGAGGGACGGGAGGGTTGAGCCAGGGAGGCTCACGCAGTCCAGGGATCCTGGCAGGGAGCCAGGGCGGAAACGGAGGGATGGACCATGGAGGATCCGGCCAAATAGGAACCCTGGAGGATGGCCATGGCGGGACGAACCAGGTGAGGCGAATGGGCGGCGCCAGCAGGGTGAGGAGCTGGAGCGGCTCAGGGACGGCCTCCTGGCCAGCAGAGGGCTCTGGAACGGCCTCCAGGCCTTGAAGGGTGGAAGAAGCCTCTTAAGTGCTCCAGCCTCCGTTGCTGGGGAACGAGCCAGGAACCCCACAAACTTCCCAAACGGAAGGTGATCCAGCCCCCTCATCCTCCACCAGTTGAAGGGCTCATCGAGGACACTGTTGAACATGTCCTTCAGTGCCGCATGGTTGAACCCCAACCCCTCAGCTGCATCGCTGAACCTCTGGGCAAACGTCCTTACGTCAGTACCATGCTGACGGAGGCAGCTCAGGCCACCGTGGGGGCAATGAGGAGTAGTAGAAGCCTCGGCCACGTCTGTACCATCGCGTCCAGTCCGAGAGGAGCTGAATTCTGAATTGGTCCTGAGCCACCACTGCAGGGGTCTCATGTAAAACGGTCCAAAAGGTATCACGTTGGATGCTGCTGCCATAAGACCTAACAGTATCTGAAACTGTTTGACAGTGAGTGGCTGGCCTAGCCTTATTCTTTTCACAGCTGACAGGATGGACTCTGTACGTAGCAGTGACAGGCACACCTGCATCGATGGTGAGTCCCATACCATGCCAAGGAAAGTGGTCCTCTGTAGTAGAGAAAGCACACTCTTTTTGGCGTTTAGCCGTAACCCATGTGGACAACAACGACATCTCGATGCCGAACTGCCAACTGATGCGACTGAGCTAGAATCAACCAATCGTTGATGTAGTTTATAATGCGAATACCCTTAAGCCGATGAGGCACCAGGGCTGCATCTACGCATTTCATGAAAGTGCAGGGTGATAACACAAGGCCGAACGGAAGAACCCAATATTGGTATGCTTTGCCCCCAAAAGCGAACCTCAGGAACTTCCTGTGACACGGAAGGATGAATATGTGGAAGTATGCATCCTTGAGATTTATTGTGACAAACCAGTCTTCGGATCTGATCTGTGGCATGATTTGTCTCAAAGTTAACATTTTGAACTTAAGCTGCATGACAGAGTCGTTCAGAACTCGAAGATTTAAAATGGGACGCAACCCCCCATCCTTCTTTGGAACTATGAAATACCGGCTGTAAAACCCGGTTTCCCTTTTGGAGTGAGGTACATATTCTATGGCCCTTTTCTCTAACAGAGCTTTCAATTCTTGTTCCATTACCAGAACCTGCTGGGGGGCCTCCTCGGTGGAAAACACTCCATAAACCTGGGCGGGCGAGACCCGAACTGTATTGATACCCTTTTTCTATAGTCTGCAGGACCCAACGAGATATATTTGGCAGAAGTTTCCACGATGTCAAATTTCTACTAGAGGTACCAGCCTCTCGAGACTGATTTCTGGATGTATATGTAGTTGTGCAGTCAGAACTACGGCCTGAAATGGCAAACCAACAGAAAGCATCTGAACTGACCACTCTGAAATCCTCCTTGCAGGGGGCAGGCATCCCAAGGCCACAACGTTTCCGGGTGGACCTTGAGATATGCACTCGCTGGAGACCGTTGCGCCCTGAAGCACATGAGGTGGCAGAACCGAAGGGAGACGGACACCGTAAAAAGAGGTGTTGACCGCTCCACTTCGGGGGGGGGGTTGCTCCTCATTGGCCTGAGCCCTTGGGCGTCAGGACTTCTTCCCCTCAGCTTTCGTAAAAATAATAATAACGGTCCTCAGACCCGTTTTACACTTCGAAAGCTGCAGTTGAGCGCGCTTCCCGTGTCCCCATTTTCTAGTTGGGGAGCACAAAAAGCCACGCTCTGCTTAGAGGTTTGGGTCTGCTCCCGCTCAGCAGCCCCGGAGATATGAGTACGGCGGGGGAGGAGTTTCTGGAATGCAGCTGCTTGTTTAATTGATTCCTGAAATCTCTCGTCAACAGATTTAACTGCATCGCCGAAGAGGTCAGAGGGAAAATAGGAGCATCCATAAGAAAGTTTTTCTCTTTTCTCTTGATGTTACTCAAATTCAACCATAAATGTCTCTCAGTGGCCACCAGGTGCTGCCATAGCCCTGAGAGACAAATTTGTGGCCAGACGCAGTTCGCAAACTGTCCTCATCGTGATCTCCTAACAATTCAGCCTGTTAGGCTTGCAGCAGATACATTGTGTGTAGGAGTTGAGGTTGTGCACAAGAAGGCAAGAAGCGTGCAACCTTTTTGTTATTTTAGTTTTTTTAGAACGAACGTCCTCCTTCTCTGCTGGCTAGTCGACCGCTCTTGTTACAACCTCAACAAGCTTGAGACTGAGGTGGCAAATCCTCGGTATCTGTTGCATTGACACTAACAACATCTAATTTCTCAGAATCTGATTATTGACGTGTCTGTACCTCAATCAGGGTGGAAGAAACGGCAGTCAATATTTTGTGAACTTTTGAATGTGGTAACTTTTATAAATGCAACTATTTTCTCTTGTGGGCTATATGTAAACGTCTTTTATGATAAATATCTTATTAAAGTCAGTACTAAATAAAAAATATCATGCAATTTGAATGACAAGCCCTCTTATTTTGGTAAAACAATTAACATTTTGCAGAGTCTGCAAAGTGGGTGTAAACTTTTGACTTCACCTGTAAATAAAAATGTAAATAATACTTACAAAAAACAGCCTTGTGACAGCATTGCCCTTCCCAGAGTGCAAAGACAAGTGGACCACACAGTAGAGCTGAAAGAAAAATTTATTAAATAATCTGTTACTTGTTGACAATGTTAAGGCTAAAATCACATAGAATGTTGCCTATACATGTGAATTTCATACACTCCAACAATACAAGAGAGTTATTAAAAAACATATTATGCTTGACATTGCTGAAGGTTTTGGCATGCATTTTGCTTGTCTTTGTTGACTAATAGATCATTAGTAACGTTAACTGATAAAAGTAATTGACCACTAATCATATTTTTATTATCATAATAATTTGTATCAATCCCCATGCTACAGAAATGGTCTCCAACCTAAATAACGTTCACTTAGTTAATAACCTGTAACATAGGCAAGGCAAAGCAAGTTTATTTATATTATACATTTCATACACAGTGGTAATTCAAAGTGCTTTACATAAAAGAAAGTGAAATAGTGAACTGAGGAAAAAGAGGTGTTGTTGTGCCTTCTTCAGCACCGCATCTGTGTGAGCAGACCATGTGAGGTCCTCAGTGATGTGAACTCCAAGAAACTTAAAGCTGCTGACCCGTTCCACTGGTGTCCCGTCGATGATGATGGGGGTGTATTCTCTCTTCTGTCTCCTGAAATCCACCACAAGCTCACAAGAAACCAGAGATGATTTGAGCTTTGTGACATTACCCTGCTGGAAGTAACCATCAGAAGGGGCCACACTGTAGTCATAAAGGGATGGACATGGTCAGCAACAATACTCAGGTAGGCTGTGGCGTTTAAACAATGCTAAATTGGTACTAAGGGGCCCAAAGTGTGCCAAGAAAATATCCCCCACACCCTTACACCACCACCACCAGCCTGAACCGTTGAGACAAGGCAGGATGGATCCATGCTTTCATGTTTTTACGCCAAATTCTGACCCTACCATCTGAATGTTGCAGCAGAAATTGAGACTCATCAGACCAGGCAACGTTTTTCCAATATTCTATTATCCAATTTTAGTGAGCCTGTGCGAATTGTAGCCTCCGCTTCCTGTTCTTAACTGACAGAAGCGGCATCCGGTATGGTCTTCTGCTGCTGTAGCCCATCTGCTTCAAGGTTCGACTTGTTGTGCATTCAGAGATGGTATTCTGAATACCTTGGTTGTAATAAGTTGTTATTTGAGTTACTGTTGCCTTTCTATCATCTCTAACCAGTCTGTCCATTCTCTGAACTCTCACATCAACAAGGCATTTTTGTCACAAAACTGCCGCTCACTGGATATTTTCTCTTTTATGGACCATTCTCTGTAAACCCTAGAGATGGTTGTGTGTGAAAATCCCAGTAGATCAGCAGGTTTTGAAATACTCAGACCAGCCCGTCTGGCACCAACAACCATTCCACGCTCAGAGTCACTTAAATCCCATTTCTTCCCCATTCTGATGCTCGGTTTGAACTTCAGCAAGTCTAGATGCCTAAATGCATTGAGTGTGATTGACTGATTAGCAATTTGTGTTACCAAGCAATTGAACAGGTGTAACCAAATAAAGTGGCCGGTGAGTGTGTGTGTGTATACATATATATATATATATATATATATATATATACATATATATATATATATATGTAACACCCCCTCCCAGGTCCACACCACTACAACTCGTATCTTGTGCCGAGCGGGTCTCGAACCCGGGATTCCGGCGTGGGAGGCGGGCGCTCTAACAAGGAACGCCAAAGGCTACAGCCTCTAGCGTCAGTCGCCATAGCACCTCTTTTTGAGGTCAAGGGAGCAAGGTTTACACATAGCCCTTACTGGCATACATCCGTTACAGACGCCGGGGGGCGCTCTGGAGGCGTGGTCGCTCGGGGTTCTGGGGAGCCGGATGGAACCAGCAGGGGCTCAGGAGAGCTGGACGGAACCAGCAGGGGCTCTGGAGAGCTGGACGGACCAGCAGGGGCTCTGGAGAGCTGGACGGAGCAGGCACTGGAGGACGCTGGCGAGGAGCCGGCACTGGAGGGCGCTCGGGAAGCACAAACTCTCGGGGGCGCTCTGGCAGCGCAGACACTCGGGGGCGCTCTGGCAGCGCAGACTCTCGGGGCGCTCTGGCAGCTCGGAGCTGGACGGGACCAGCGGGAACGACAGAGAGCTGGACGGGACCAGCGGAGAAGTAGGAGAGAGCTTGCGAGGAGCGGCCACAGGAGGGCGCTGTCTTGGAGCTGGCACAGGAGGGCGCTGTCTTGGAGCCGACTCTTGGGGGCGCTCTGGAAGCGCGGTCACTTGGGGGCGCTCTGGAAGCGTGGGTACAGGGCTTGGGAGAGCAACAGCCCATGGGCTTGGCTTAGCTGAGGACGGCGGCTCAGGGCTGAGGAGGATGAAGCTGCTTCGGAGGCAGGGGGGATCCTTGTGGTTGGGCAAGCGGTAGGAGCCGTTGGAGAGGTATGCGGAGGTTCTCGGCGTGGGATGAGCTGGGGAGACGCGGCGCGTTCCAGCTGGAGTGGGATGACGAGGCAGGGGAATTTCCTCGACTTCATCGTCGGAACCATTTAGGAAGAGGATTAGGTTAATAAGCTTGATCAATGGAAAATCACTTACGGGAAGATCGCAGCGTATAACCTCATCATCCAACCCCAGCAGGAAACACGCACCCAAAGCGGCCTCATGCCAGCTCATCCGGTTGGAGATCTCGAGAAACTCCTCCACATATCTCTCCAACCTCAGACCGCCCTGCCGCAACCCACACAGCACGTCCTCAGCTGAAGTCATCTGTATTTGGCGCAGTCTTCTGTCACGGTGCACGGGGGAACCAGGAACGAGGAGGTGAGGAACTGCTGTCAAACATAAGCTTTTAATGAACAAACTTAGGTCACGGTCATGTGTCACGGTCCTGCTGGAGTGATTTCTTACAAAACACACTCACAAAACAATTCACTACACAGGCAAAACCTCTGTAAAATATATTGCATTTATTAATATTGCATTTTCCTACTACTACTACTGCTAATAACTTATATGAAAGGGTCACAACTCAATGTAATTGTGTATGACTGTTCATTAGTAGTTACTTCATATTTATTTTTCTTGAAACTTAACTAGATAATTAATAGTAGTTCTTCAGGAGGTATGATATAATACATTAGTAATTGATTAGCTAACTGTTACTTAAAACATCTTCCTTGGTAGTTAACAGTAGTGAGTTAAGTGTTAATGAATAATTGCCTGTTAGTTCTTCAACAATTCCGTATTGGTTATGCCGTAAGTAAGAACCAGTTTTCTAAAGTTTTACCAATTTTTTTACTCCCCAAAAATGAGCTCCATGTTCTCCTATATATGTACTTATTTATCAAATATGATACTCAATGGAAAATTGTTTTGTTTTGTAAAATTTGTTTTGCACATTTTTTCTATTAGATATTATCTAAAGATTCAATGATCATGTGATCTGAAACCCCTACAGACATCCAGGGTTATACACAATACTCGATTTAAACAGCATAAATACACTGTAAAGTAAAAATCATGTTGTGTCATTCATCGTTATGATTTTAACTATCTGGGTCACTGTTTGCAGGTATCTTCACTTTACAGATGGACTGGAAAGCTGCCAGCACCTAGAGACACTGGAGACTGAATCCTAAAAAAGGCACCTCTTTATCTAAAACAAGAAAAGGGAGATATTTGACAAAACTCTAACATACCAATTTTGTTTTTACAGTGTATTGAACATTTTAAGATGAAAAACTCATCCGTCGTGACATCGATTATATTGGAAGATTTCTACAAAATGGAGGACCTTAAATACCTTTATTTTGTGACCTTTCTCATGTTATACATGCTTGTACTCTTTGCTAACGCCATTCTGATTTTTGTCATAATTATCAACAAAGTGCTTCATAGTCCTATGAATTACTTTCTGTGTAACTTGGCTGTAAATGGCATCTACGGTGGCACGGCTTTGCTTCCCCCCTTGTTGATTACTTTAATGTCTCCTTCTCATGAGGTATCTTTGGCAGGCTGTAAGGCTCAAACTTACTTCCTGCACACATATGTTATCATAGAGTTCACCATTCTGTCAGTGATGTGCTACGATCGCTATGTGGCCATCTGCTACCCGCTGCAGTATCACAGTATTATGACAAACACAAAAGTGTATAAACTGATTGCCTTCTCATGGGGGTATCCTTTAGTGACATTTCCTGTGTTTTTTAGTATGACTCTGCGCTTGACAATCTGTCAAAACCGACTGGAGAAGGTTTACTGCCTCAACTTTTATCTGCTCAAAATATCTTGTGGGGACACATATATTGAGAGTGTATTGGGCTTGTTTTTTGTTGTTCTATATTCTTTTCCTCAGCTTGCAATGACTTTCTACTCATATGGACATATTCTGAAAATATGCTTTACTGCCACTAAAGAGTCTAAAATAAAAGCACTGAAGACCTGCACTCCACACTTATTTGCAATACTCAACTTTAGTTTGGGATGTTTTTTTGAAATTGTACAAAGTCGCTTTGACACAAGTTATCTTTCCTTTGCAACGCAAATGTTTATGTGTCTTTATTTCTTGATATTTCCTCCCATTCTAAATCCAGCTATCTATGGGATGAGTGTTAAAACACTGAGAGACAATATTTTTAGACTGTTTGGCTCTAAAAAGAGATCATTGTCTTTAAAGTAGGATCTTTGGAGCACAAGTGAAAGTACAAAACAATGCAACACTGCTCTCAGTATGAGAAGCTAGCAACTGAAGTCTAATCTGTGAAGTGAAAACAGAAAACGTGATGTTAGTAAACTACACAACTAAACAATGATGTTAGCTCATATGTGACTAAAATCATGTTTTTTTAATTAAACTGAATGCTAGTTCCATGTAAATTTGACATCCGAAGACAAGAAAGAACCCCATCATGCTTTTCAAAATCAGAACATTGTGTAGTTGTGATTTATGTGTTGTATTTAAAATGCACAACTGTGTATGCATTAATTGGATGAACGTTTATTTTTCATAAGATGATTAAACAGTCAAAATAGACCTTTCATATTTTACTTGATCAATAAATATGGATGGAAATTATATTATTTGTAAGCAACATACATAAAATTATTAAAAAGAGATATGCATATCTAATGTAAAACCTTGTTGCTCTCTAATACATCACCATAACAGATGTGCTCCTCACAGGCCTCCTCACACTTTGTGTCACACAATATAGTGCTAATTATAACAAATTACTTTTTTGTTATTGTTGTTATTCTCCATAGTAACTTATATTTTATAATAAACATTTTTATAATGCTATAGGCCTAAAAGTTTAAATTAGGTTATTCTGTTTCTAACATATATATTGTGTTGTTTTGTCTATGGTGTGTACTTTCCTTGCTGAGATTGTAAAGTAGACTGTATTTAAATTCTAATATAAATGCCATTGATTAGCAATTATGCCATCCAACTCTAATCTGTAATAAGCAAAAATATTTTACCCCTAATTTATATATTTAACCTTCATGCATCCTTATAGATATTTTTGTGTTTGTTTTTAATTAAGAAAATGCCTGTGTTAATGTCAACAGCATAAATGTATGGCATGTTTTTATTATAATTGTAATATATAACCCTCATTTCCTTTAATAAATCTATATTACACTTGGTACACAAAATAGCTACCCTCAGGACCTTAAGGACAAAATCGTTCCCATTAAAACCCATTAAATCAAGGCCATTTAACTATAAAATGATGCAATTTTTGTTAATAGGCTTTCATTCTGTTGGTAAGGCTTCATAATTAAAGATTATTTTAAAATGTACCAGATGGTCCAATTTTTATAAAGCAGATACTCACTTTTTTCCTGTTTTCTACTTTTGCTGTATAGAGCCAATTGTACAAATTATGCAAATATAAATGTGTGGATGTATTGTTATGGATGTCAGTGTGGTTTGTATCAGGGCCGGCCCGTGGCATAGGCGACATAGTCAAATCAAGTCAAGTCAAACTTTATTAATATCCCTTATGGGCAATTTAGATGCAGCAAGTATCAGAAACACAGCAGACAAATACAATACATTCCAAAACATAAATAAATACAAATATATAAATGAAGTACAGTAAATACAATACATTTCCCTAACAGGTTCCCTTAAAGACCATTTAACAGCCGAATTGCACAGGGAACAAACAAGTATTTGTATCGGTTACTTTTCATCTTTAGCATTCTTTTCATCTTTAACGGGAGCATTTAAAATCTGGATACAGAAAAAGGTCACTGTCCAGGAGCACAGATTGAACAAACTTCTTTGTTCTTTGCTTATAATCTTCCCACTAAGAGTTACTATTCTATTTAATGCATTTACCATAATGCATTTTTATGTTTCACACTGAGATTTCCAAACCAGCAGCTAATAGAAAAAGACAGTATATAATATAAGACTTATAGAACAATTCCATCATAGTCCTATCTATATTGAATTATCCTAATTTCCTTAAACAGTATAGGCGCTGCTGTCCCTTTTTACACAATGCCTCTGTGTTCACATCAAAACACAATCTGTTATCAATAGTGGTACCCAAGTTTTAATAACTGTTCACATATTCTACCTTCTCACCCATAATAAGGGTAGCCTGGGAAGAATTTGGTTTTGTTCTAAAATCGATAATCATATTTTTTGTCTTGGACACATTCAATTGCAAAAAGGTGTCATCGCACCATTTCACAAAGTCATCAACCACTGGTCCGTGACATGTTTCATTATTTTACAGAAGACTCACGATGACTGTATCATCAGCAAACTTTAAAAATATATTGCTGTGTTTACTTATACAATCATATGTATATAAAACACACAACAAAGGAGACAAAACACAGCCTTGAGGAGTTCCAGTAGATGATATCAAGGGAGCTGAGAGACTACCATTGACTCTCACTCTTTGAGTTCTGTCAGTTAGAAAATCTAAAATCCAGCCCGCTAAATTAAAATCAAGACCAAAATCAGTAATTAACTTCTCGACTAAAATATAAGGTTGTAAAGAATTAAAAGCAGATGAAAAATCTGCAAACAAAAGCTTGGCATGTGTTTTACTCCCTTCCGAGTGCTTTATTACAGATTTAATAAAGTTGCTGTTGCATCTTCGACACCTCGCTGTGTTCTATAAGCGAACTGAAGGGAATCTAAAAGATTTTTAGTTTTGGCCAACAACACTTATTTTTACCAATTTCTCAAAACATTTAATTATAAGAGATGTTAGTGCTATTGGCCTAAAATCATTTAGTGTCACTGCATTTAAAATTTTAGGCACAGGCACCACAATAGCCTATTTCTACACTTTAGGGACTCTCTGAAGAACGAAAGAAAATTAGGAAAACATTACAGAACACTGGCGCCAACTGCTCAGCACAAACCTTAATTAAATGCCCCCCATTGTTGTCAGGTCCAGGAGTGTTTGTCTTCTTACAACCCTTAAAAACTTTAATTATATCTGATTCATTAAAAACGTTATTCACCACCACCGCTCATTTTATAATTCATAGACTCAATTTTGGGACCAAATTCCGGTGCATCAAGGCGTAGATAAAACCTGTTTAGTTCCTCAACCAATGGATTACTAGAGTCATACCCAGGTAACTGAATCATCTTAGTCTCAAACCCTTTAGATCCAGTTATAACTGTCATCCCTTTCCAAACTGACCCCAAATTATTTATACTCAGCTCTTTCTCTAGGCTTTTTTTATTAAATGTAACTTTGCTTTCCTCACTTCCATTTTAATCTATTTCTGCAATTCCAATCTTTTTACCAAATCGCCCTCATAAAATGCTCTACATATTTCATTCATACGTGCTTTCAAGGAGTAGATAGGCAGTTGCCTAGGGCGCTAAATGACTGGTGGGCACCGCAAAAAAAAGTTGTTTTTGTTTTTTTGTCGGAAGTGTACCCTCTTGTGACCATCTAGCTCTCCTACACCCATGTCTTACACCCCTTACAGTCTTACAGTCCGCGTGAACCGGAAGTTGCTGCCAACTTTTTTTCTTTATGAACTCTATGAAAAGGAATATTGAAATGAAGGCGGGGTTTTATTTTTGCGCTCCTCCCCTAGATTCACAGGTCGGATATCCGACTTCAAGGGCTGTTCCAGGCCTTATTTCCAAGTAGGAGGTGGGGAAAATCCTAATTTCGAGTTGACTGAAACGCTGCATAATTTTGTTCTGCATCATGATGTAATTATAATACATCAGCAGTTAAAATAGTTTTGCAATTCATGTGCTCTTAACGTATAATTTCAAAAAAATTAGTGAAAAAAGAAAATGATCAGGGGTAAAGGCATGAAAAGACACAAAGAAGAGGAGCAGAAAGAAGTGCAATATTGAGGTAAAAATCGCAAGTTAACGACGTAGTGCCTGTGATGTTTATGTAGTATTTTAACCAAATTTTTAAGTTAAATATATTAAGTTTCTACAATATATATTGCAGAAACGTAATTTCCTGTTGAGCTGCTTTGCAATGATTGTATCATAAAATTGTATCATATACTAATAATCTTGAATTTAACTGAATTTTGAAGTAGCCTTAACATAACTGGCAATACTGACACTGTGGACATTTTTTGCTTGAGTTAACTGCCTATTTATTTTTACTTTGTTTTCTTTAAAATAAATGTAAGCTTCTGTAATGCTGTCTAAATGTTTTTTTTTAAAAAGACCATGACTATAGACCTCCGGCGGTTGACGTCACGCAATCTACACTCCGACATTTTGGCAGGCAACCAGGAGAGCGCTAGAGCGACCGTAGCATTGGTATCGACAGTTGTGGAACAATAAATTTAAACCAGACTATTTACACATTACAAAACTTACACCATTTTAACATGGTGGACAGCTGTTGTGCGCCAGGATGCCAGAACATGCAAGGGAAAGCCGTATTAGCTGGGACGTCCCGTATATTGGGCTTAATTTATGTGTCCCGTACGTGACCTCCCTTGGCCAGTTTCTCGCCCCCTCACGCAGTATTCGTTAAGTAAATCAGAAAGTCCTGAACATAACTGTTCAAGGAGGCTCATCTGCCGGCATAAAAAGCTGCCCACTGCTCCGGTTGTGTGTTCACAGTATGTGTTTGTTCACTACTGTGTCTGTGCACTTTGGATAGGTTAAATGCAAATGGATCTGCCCCGCTGTGGCGGCCGGCTGGGCCTCGCCATCCACATTTGCTAGGTTTTATAACCTGGAAGTTCCAGCCTTACAGGCACGGGTTCTTTATGCTTGAATGGACATGAACACAGGTGGGACCGACACTGAGCTAGAATCCAGCCATGGCATCAGGGTGCCGAGGAAGTATAGGTTCTCCTTGGGGTGATTACCCGGGCCAGGTGCAACCTCTTTTAGTTTGGCCTGCCGCTCGAGGGATTCTACTTCTTGTCTCCTGGGCCCTTCAGTGCCCATGGCAAGTGTGGTTCAGTCATCCCCCCACCATAGCATGGCGTGGTTGAATTCATTCCCCATTTGCATCTTAAAATAAAAGGCACTTTACGAGTGAAGTATCGAAAGGGAACATACTCGGTTATCGTAACCTCGGTTCCCTGAGACACAGGAACGAGTACAGCATTCCCTGCCATGCTATGGTGCTGTACGACTCAGTCGTCGCTTCAGCCGATGTAAACCGCTGGCGAATGGGCCGCTTATACAGCCAGATACCCTGCCCATTTGCGCAGGCTTCATCGCCACAGGTTCGAGAAGCACCGCTGCTGAGCCATTGGTTCGTCTTTAAAGCACTGCACTCACCAATGGCTGTGCAGTAACAATGCATTATTGAAAAAAGGCTTCAGTTATCGGAGAAAAGGAGTTTTCCCAATATGCGTCTTAAAATAAAAGACGCAGTACTCGTTCCCGTATCTCAGGGAAGTGAGGTTACGATAGTAACGGTGTATTTTTATATTTTACCTTAAGAATAATCTGCCAATGATCCTCTTTAAAATGAGGCCAAACTGAAGTCTGTACTCCCAAGCTTCAAATATTTATGACAGTTTTTTTACATTAACATTCTAACTAAGTATTTTTTTTTAATTGACGCACAAGGGTTATTTTGCTCAAATAACCACAAGGGATTGGGCTATTTATGTAATTTCAATGTAATGACCATGTGATATGAATAAACTGGGCAATTCTCCAAGGTTACTGGTAACAGACCATATAAGCAGAAGGATGCTCACTTCTGCATATTTTTTTGTGCACCATGCTTTATCGTTCACCTTTTATCCAACTCACCTGCAACATTTGGAACATTTATTTTTATTATGAATGCAGTAGGGAAAGCCTGTTCATCTGATTATAAACTTTTGTCAATTATACAACTGATTTAAACTATTTGTGAAGAATGTAATGTAACACTTTCTTTTTCTACAGTGTGCTGAACAATTTAGAGAAGATGAAAAACTCATCAATTATCATACTGGATGCCTTTTACGGAATGGAAGATCTTAAATACCTTTATTTCATGATCTTTTTCATGTTGTACATGTTTGCACTCTTTGCAAACACCACTGTGATTTTTGTCGTAATTAGCAACAAAGTGCTTCATAAACCCATGCACATATTTCTATGTCACCTGGCTGTGAATGGCATCTATGGTAGCACAGCTTTGCTTCTGCCCTTGCTGGGTACTTTAATGTCTTCTTCTCACGAGGTATCTTTGGCAGGCTGTAAGGCTCAAACTTACTTCCTGCACACATATGCTATCATAGAATTCACCATTCTGTCAGTGATGTGCTACGATCGCTATGTGGCCATCTGCTACCCGCTGCAGTATCACGCTATCATGACCATATCAAAAGTGTATAAACTAATAGCTTTCTCATGGGGATATCCTTTAGTGGCATTCTTTTTGTTTTTTATTCTGACTCTGCGCTTGACAATCTGTAGAAACATTATAGGGCGAGTTTACTGCTCCAACTATTCTCTTGTCAAACTGTCCTGTGATGACACAAATGTTGTGAGTGCCATTGGACTGTTTTTTGTTGTTGTATACACTTTTCCTCAGCTTGCGATGACTTTCTACTCATATGGACATATTCTTAAAATATGCTTTACTGCCACAAAAGAGTCTAAAATAAAAGCACTGAAGACCTGCACTCCACACTTATTTGCAATTCTGAACTATAGTGTGGGATGTTTTTTTGAAATTGTACAAAGTCGCTTTGACACAAGTTATCTCCCATTTGAAACACAAATATTAATGTCACTTTATTTCTTGATATTTCCTCCAATTCTAAATCCAGCCATCTATGGACTGAGTGTTCAGGCTCTGAGAGGCAATATTTTTCGACTCTGTGGCTCTAGGAATAAGTTACTGCCTTTAAAGTAGGAGCTTTGTTATTTTCTAGGTGAAAATGACTGGCCATGTTTTCAAATATTTCTTTGTGTCAATAAACAACTGACATTCTTAACATTTGTAAGTATCTCAATTATGTTGAGGTCTCCAAAAGCAGTAGCCAGTAACGAACACATTATTTGTCACCATTGACGAAAACAAGTTGGCCTAATTCAACAAAGTTTTACTTAGTATTCTGTTACTCTCTTTACTGAGAAATGTGGGAGTTAATTGATATGATATAAGATAAGTGATCGATAAGTAATCACATTACACAGTAAACACATGCTTTTACAGCACCACCTGCTGCCCTGGGGCCTGTACTATGATGGTAGATGAACAAATTCAGGGATATAGGATACGTTTTCAGTTGACAAAACAAAACCACTCCAATCTGGCTTTGTTGGTACGATGAAGCTGATCATCAACTTGCTCTGTCAACTCAGGCTTGATCCTGAGTTAATGGAGAGCATGCACATGAATGTGTGACATCAGCAGCAAAAAGCCAATCACAACACAGAGCCAGTGTGATTCACTTCTGGCGAGAGAGCCAGCGAGATTCAAAACTATGAAATCAATTTAATGCCACATATATATGCAAAAGAATAACGTTTTTCAAACGAAAATGAAAGTTTTGAGAAAAATAAATGTGCTTTTTGTAAACAAAAATAAAGAATTGCAAAAGAAAAAGTTTTGCAAGAAGAAAATAAGTTTTGCAAACAAAAATAATGACTTGCAAAAGAAAATAAAGTATTGCAAGAAGAAAATAAGTTTTGCAAACAAAAATAAGGAATTGCAAAAAATAAATGAAACAAGCAATGATTTTGCAATACATTTTTTCCATGGCCATATCTAATAATTTATTTGCAACGCTGCTTTTATTTTGCGTTTCAGTCAAGATACTGTTTTCCCCTTTGCGCTTCACATTTCTGTGCGTCTCACTTTGTGGCACTGTTTTGACATGGGGTGGAGTCGGGGGCATGTACAGCAGGCCTAGGCATGCCTCCCTGGAAGTGATTTCCTCGGCCGGAGACGCAGATCACAACTGATCCAAGCACCGTCATTGAGCAGAGGCATGTGGGTGGATCGTTTCCTTTTATTCACTAGCTTTAAAACATCAAAGTTTTCAATTTATTAAATTTATTAACAAATGTATGTGTGTATTAGCAGCGTTTGCTCGATAAAAAATAAGTTGTTAATATGAACATCTGCAGTTTATTTCTCTCAGTGTGCACATTTGTATAGTATTAAAATGTGTATTGTTTCATTTAGTTAACTAAATGTGTATTAACAGTGCTTGTTTGCAGACCAAGATGGCGGCGCATTCGGATGCAGCAGCTACTCCGGGTCTTATAAACTGTTTTTATGTCTGTTAGTCTCATCTCCTCATCTTCAAACTGTCTCACTTTATCGCAAAATCATCAGAGAAACACATCTATGATCGCCAGAGCCTTCTGGAAATCGGCAGTGTTAATGTTATACCTCTAAAAAAGGGAGAAGATTAAAACACATTAACTCGACGATGTTTCTCCACCGCAAACTTTTAATGGAGAAATACTGCGAGCTCTCCCCCTAGTGTTCAACAAGGCATGAATAATAGATTGCTCACCTTACTGTACCAAACTAATTGATCACCGATGATTATTATTTATATAACTTATCTGCATTTTATAAACACATTTTAAACACATTCAACATATCCTGACAACTGAATATTTTCCACATTTTACAGATTTAGGAAACTTTGATCTAAATATTGAAATTATTATACAGGCATTTTTCACCCTGTCACATGTACAAACATCAGCTTTCGCCGGTGACTACTGAGAAGCTACAAGGCCTCTGTCTGCTGCTGAAGCCGAACCCCGAGACCGCGGCCTCACCTTCTGACACCACCCGCAGAGGGTGACAGTGTGAGAGGGGACAGAAGTGTGGCAAGCGTGGAAATATACGAGCTAGGCTAAGGGTTAACCCCACTGGACCAGCGATTCTATCACTCATGTTCTCAAACGTTCACTCTCTGGAACTGTCGGTCTACATAGCATGGGACAAGGGATTGTTGTGTGTTTGTTTTCACTGAAACATGGCTAAACGTCAACATCCCGGACTCCGCCATTCAGCTGCACGGACTAACCTACAGCCGAGCGGACAAAGATTAATCACTGTCTGGTAAGACTCGCGGGGGCGGCTTGTGTGTGTTTATCAACAAAGAATGGTGTAACAATGCTGTGGTATAACAAAACACTGTTCATCGCTGCTGGAGTTTATTACATTTACATTTATCAGACACTTTTATCCAAAGCGACTTACAGTGCATTCAGGTTATACATTTTTTTGTCAGTATGTTCCCTGGGAATTGAACCCACAACCTTTTGCGCTGCTAACGCAATGCTCTACCACTGAGCCACAGGAACACTTATGGTTGTGAAGTATCGACCGTTCTATCTGCTGCGGGAGTTCATAGTCATTTTTATTGTCGCTGTGTACATTCCCTGTGTGCAAACGCTAAGTATGCGCTTCGTGAACTGTACAGCGCCATCACCGAACAACAAACCAATAACCCCGACGGCTTTTTCATCATAGCTGGCGACTTCAACCAAGCTAACTTAAAGACAGTTTTGGTTCTACAAAGTTCTACCAACATGTGAACTTTGCAACAAGGGGAAACAACACACTGGACTTTGTTTATACAATAGTGAAAAACACATACAAAGCTGAACCCCGCCACCACCTCGGGTACTCGGACCACATCTCTGTTGTGCTAATCCCAGCATACAGACCACTTCTCAAACTTGCAAAACCGGTTCAAAAGCAGATCATGGTATGGCCAGACAATGCTACCTGCAGGAGTACACAGAAGCTATGACTGCTTACATCAAAAAGTGCATTGGTGATGTGAGTCACCAAGACCATCACCACGCGTGCAAACCAGAAGCCATGGATGACAGCAGAGGTTCGTGGGCTGCTGTCCAGAGATGAAGCTTTCAGATCAGGAGATAAAGCAGCCCTCAAAACAGCAAGAGCCAATCTGTCCTGTGGCATTAAAAATGCAAAACGGTCATATGCTCAAAAAATCTATAAACACTACAAAGACAGTAGAGACACACAAAGCCTGTGGCAAGCCATTCAGACCATCACTGACTACAAGCCCCTGCCACAGGCCTGTGATGATGACACATCCCTCCCAGATGCACTCAACCACTTTTACTCACGGTTTGAAATGCAGAATGACACACCTGCACAAAAACTGCTCACACCTCCCAACGACCAGGTTTTTTTTTTGCACTTTCCATTGAGCGGACCTGTCCTGACCTACATTTCACTACTGATTATACCCTGTATGATTGTGTATGTGACAAATAAAGAACCTTGAACCTTGAATCAGCAGCACTAAATTCCTGGGGGTGCACATCAAAGAGGACCTCACCTGGACCACCAACACTACATCACTCTCCAAGGCACAAACTTTCTCCGCCGGCTGAAAAGAGCAAGTCTCCCTCCACCCATCCTCGCCACTTTCTACAGGGGAACCATTGAGAGCGTGCTGACCAGCTGCATCACTGTCTGGTACGGGATCTGTAGTGCAGCAGACCGCAAGACCCTCCAGTGGACAATGAACTGCAAAGATCATCGGTGCCCCTCTCCCCTCCATCCTGGACATTTTCCTATCACGATGCTCCAGTAAAGCTACCAGTATCTTGAAGGACCTCACCCATTCCTCCCAGTTTCTTCCAGCTCCTACATCAGGAATTCTTGTTTGCAAGATGTATTTTAAAGATCTCTTAATCTGAAAAGCATCTGTTGTCTACAAACGTCTGACAGACGTTTTTCCGATGTCAGTTTCACATATATTCTAAATCATAAATATCTTAAAGACATCTAATAGACGTCTATGTGAAATCTAAAAAGAAACGTCCTATAGACGTATTGCAGTTGAGCAAACACCCTAAAAAACACGTCTTGCAGATGTAAATGCACACGTCAAATGGATGTCTCCGAGATGTACGTGTGCTATCAGGGCAGTGACAGTCATTTCTTAATTTATGCCAGGAGTTATGCAAATGAAAAACGAAGTCGAGATCGATATGAAGCTTGAGTCTTAGACCTTTTTAATAATGTATAGTTTATGAAGTTAACTGCATTTTTTTACATTAAAACTAGCAGTAACTCTGAACTAATGTAAACAAAGAATGCTGTGCGTTAGCGTCCTCCCACAGGTTAAGAGATTTTAAACAAGCACTGTTAATACACATTTCGTTAACCAAATGAAACAGGAATACACGTTTTAATGCTATAAAAGTGTGCACATTGAGAGAAATAAACAGCAGATGTTCATATTAACAACTTCTTTAGAAAGCTAGTGAATAAAAGGAAACGATCCACCCTCTGAGCCTCTGCTCAATGACGGTGCCTGGATCAGTTGTGATTTGCTTCTCTGGTCGATGACGTCACTTCCAGGGAGGCATGCCCAGGCCTGTTGTACATGCCCCCGTCTCTTGACTCCACCCCCATGTCAAAACAGAGCCACAAAGTGAGACGCGCAGAAACGTGGAGCGCAAAGAAACTTGACTGAAACGCAAAATTAAAGCAGCGTTGCAAATACATTAGTAGATATGGCCATGGAAAATATGTATTGCAAAATCATTGCTTTTTCTGTGTTTCATTTATATTTTGCAATTCTTTATTTTTGTTTGCAAAACTTATTTGCTTATTGCAATACTTTATTTTCTTTTGCAATAATTTTTTTTGTAAAACTTATTTTCTTCTTGCAATGCTTCATTTTCGTTTGCAATTCTTTATTTATGTTTACAAAAACATGTATTTTTCTCAATACTTTCATTTTCGTTTGCAAAACTTTGTTCTTTTGCATATATGTATATATATGTGGCATTGAATTGATTCCATACAAAACTTTTTTGTTAAACGTTAAGAGATTAAAGAATATGAGGAATTTAAACGCATTTGAACTACTTTTGCATGAAAGAGGACAAATAAAGGAAATAGTTTTGCTCTATCAATACAGTCACAAGTGAAACTTGTGAAGTTACTTTATATATTTGATCATAATATATATAGTGATAGAGACTCAAACATGTACGGTCACATGTAGCCATTTTTAAAGTGTTATCTATTGATTCAAACCCTTATTTATATGCATATGATATATTATATTAGTGATATTTCATTTTTAAATAAATGCTTTATAATAATTGCTAATTGTTACTAAAAGTGCTTGTGTGTAATGGAGTAATAATAATGTGAATCATATTATAATTATATAAATCATATGTAAATTGTAATTATAATATAAAGCCAGATAATGTTGTTGTATTTTTTTAAGGTACTTCATAGTGACCTTTAATTTGTAGGAAGAGAAACTGGGGGAAATCCGGCCCCATAGTACAGGCCCCTGATGCAAACGTGCAAAATATTTTGACATTTTTTGAACAGCAGATGGCAGCAAATAAAGACAAATCACAATATATTAAGACAGGTTTTATATGCTTTCTCTACATGGCAAGCCCTCTTTGACATACAACTGATTCTGTCACTAAAAAGGCAAAACCTGTCGATTTGGTAGACTAATGTTTCGTGACATTAAATTTGTTTTGCACCTATTCTAGAGAGAGAGAGAGAGAAAGAACTGGTGAAAAATAACACTTCTAGTAGAAACGCTTCTCACTCAGAAAATGTTAACTCGATTTCACAATAAGTACAAATAAACAGCAAGTAACACATTGTAAGACATACATTTTTTAGGGAATAGTTATTGTAGAATGGTAGAAAGCTAAACGTTTTTGACACATCTCTGCATGTTACAAAATGTTTTTATTTATTTATTAATAATAAACTATCAATAAAGTTTATCAGCATATTATCAACAGTAAGCATGACTTGCACTTTCTGTTGTTGTCCGGTTTAGAGGAGGAGCTGCGCACTTAGCGAATGCGGTACGTTTCAGAAACTACTTCGGAGCTCAACAGCAGACTCTTCTTTATTCGTGACCAAACGGCAGACTATAGAAGCCCACAATGTCTAAAAGAGTAGCTGTAGTTACAGGGGCAAATAAAGGCATCGGACTGGCGATTGTTAAAGGGTTGTGCAAAGCAGGTTTCAATGGAGATATTCTCCTGACTGCACGGAATGAGAAACTGGGACAAGATGCGATTGCTGGACTGAAATCTGAGGGATGCAAAAACGTAATCTTCCACCAACTTGATATATGTGACCAAGGAAGCTCTCTAAAACTGAAAAAGTTTCTGGAGGAGAAGTACGGCGGCCTGGACGTTCTTGTTAACAACGCGGGAATGGCCTTCAAACGTTAGTTTGACAGAGAAGTGTTAAAGAACAATTTACACATTCGACAATTAAATCATTCTCTATGTAAAAGCTGTAATTTAATTTATATCTCACTTGCGTCCTTTGCAGCGTTTTGTGCGTGATACAAAGTTCTTGTATTTGTCGGTAGACCGTTTTTTTCCCAGTCTACTCTGCAACATATGGCGTTTTTGTGTAATTGGCCCCCTAGGGACCGCTTTAGGAACTGGTTTAATAAAATACAATTTTTATTATATTATATTATGATTGAACACTCAGCATTTTGTGCTAAAATCCTTGTAACATTCTGGAGAGGGCATTCACACAGAAAGCCTTTTTCAGTTTAACTACAATGCTTTGCGGTTGTTTTTCTATTTAAACGTGTCAAACAGTAATGTTTGACCATTAGACAGTTTAGGCCCTTACAGAGCCTTGGTTTTATTGTAGTAAAAGTGTAGTAAACCTTTAGTTTTTTTGGCATATTGATTACCAATGTATAACCACAGTTGTACTACAAATACCATGGTTAAACTATGGTTAGTGTAGCAAAATACAGGATACTTTCTAGTCAGGGTTTAACTATAGTAGCCATGTATTTTTGTTGTTGTTGTTGTTGTTTTTTTTGTAAAACTATAAAGGCCTAGTTCACCCCCCCCAAAAAAATAGCCTGTTGTTTATTCACCCTCGAGGCATCCTGGGTGTATGTGACTTATTTCTTTCAGACGAATCCAATCGGCTTTATATTAAAAAATTGTCCTGGCACTTCTAAGCTCTGTGGGTGGGTGTTTCTGTTCAACAGTCCAAAACACGTTAAATGAATGCACGCATCCATAACAAAACATGCCTCACATGGCTCCAGGGCAGTAAATAAAGGCATCCTGTAGCGACTCCATGCGGTTTTGTTTATTTCAAATGTAATATACACTTTTATCTCACTACATCAAACTGTCGTACGCAAAAGCCATTCTGGTGGATGACGTGATTAGTGATGAGCACGGAGAGAGAACAAAACGCCGGACACAAATTAGAAGCACAAAACGAGGATTTTTTATATAAGCCAAGATTGAAATTGGGTTTCCTTTGCTAAAGTAAGGAAACTTTGCTCCTGCATATATCTGAGGCGCGCATGCTGCGCATGTCCTACATCATCCACAGGAACGGCTTATGCATATGACAGTCAGCAGAAGTGAGAGAAAAGTGTTTATTACATTTGAAATATGGATATTTTTTCTTACAAAAATGCATGAATTCGCTACAGGAGGCCTTTATTCACGCCCCAGAGCCCCGCACTTTATTTAACGTGTTTTGGACTGTTAAAGAGAAACACCCACCTGCTGATAGAGCTTAGAAGTGCCAGGACAATTTTTTATATTACTCTGATTGGATTCGTCTGAAAGAAGAAAGTCATATACATCTAGGATGCCTTGAGGGTGAGTAAAACTTGTGTTTGTGGAATTATGTTTTTAAACACAAATGAATGACCCCTAAGGACTATATATTTTAGCGGAAGAATACCAATTTAGGAATTGGCTCAATAAAATAATGGTTTCATGTGTAATATTATATTATATTTGGTCCATACAGCAATCTGTGCTAAATGTTATGTTATGTAAAAACCATTCAAATAGAATGTTTTTTTTCCCATCCACTTTTCAATTATTGCTGCTTTTGATTATTTGTCCATGTAACTCTGCTAGACAGAGGTGTTTGACTGTTGCACTTGAGTCTTTTGCAAGTATATATTTTATTTTGCAAAAATATTTTTTTAAATGTTCTGTGTGGAAAACTCCTTAGGGACTATATCTTATGGCTGAAGGATACCATTTGGCTTAATAAAATAAGCTTTTAATTTATTATATTATATTATTTGTATATTTTGTATTAAAGACATTTTAAATTCTCTCCTTTTTATTTAGATTCAGCAACAGAGCCATTTGGAGAACAGGCCGAGGTGACCATGCGCACCAACTTCTGGGGAACACTGTGGGTGTGCCATGCTCTTCTGCCGATACTTCGACCCAAAGCTCGGGTGGTCAACGTGTCCAGCTTTGTTAGCAAGAAATCCCTTGACCAGTGCAGTCCTGAACTACAGGCAAAGTGTGTGAATGAGTTATCATAGTAAGTGATCAGTTAAAGTGCATAGTATGTAGAATATTTATTTAGATTTTACGTTTACCTTTGAACAGATTCCGAAATAAAGATTTGTCTGAGGAGGAATTGTGTCTGCTGATGGGAGAGTTTGTTCAGGCTGCGCAGGCAGGGGATCATACAGCTCAGGGCTGGCCAAACACTTCCTATGGTACCACCAAGGTAACAAACATCCTTTTTTTTCCTGACATACAGAGTCTAGTATGTTTGGCAGTGTATTTTAGCAATAAGCAGGCCCAGACTAAACATGTTTGTTTACTGCTTTTTTTAGATTGGTGTGACTGTGCTATCAAGGATCCAGGCTAAAGTTCTTACCGAGACAAGGCCATGCGATGGTATCCTCCTGAATGCTTGCTGTCCAGGATGGGTGCGGACAGACATGGCTGGATCAAATGCTACCAAGAGTCCAGAGGAAGGGGCAGAAACTCCTGTTTATCTGACAATGCTGCCTGAAGGAGCCAAAGAGCCACATGGACAGCTAGTGTGGGACAAGACTGTACAGGAATGGTAGCGTAAAGAAAGCAGGCGTCATCAGTTCATTCCATCTGAAAAGAATGTCATGATTACATCTGATAGTAAATGACTTTGCCAAAATATGCTGACATGAAAAGAATACTGTAATTTTTTACTTCTACAACATAAAATTACAAGCTCTGACATGTACTTGCTACAGTTTGCTTGCAAGTAATTGTGTGATTTATAGATAAGATATGAGCTCACCATATCTTATTTTCATTATCTGTTCAGTTTCTAAGGTCATTTTGTTTATCAAGCTAAGACAAACAAGATAAACAAATGTTGGCCTCGAAATGCTTTTTCCACAGATTTTACTATATGAACAAACCAAAATCTCTGTATACATTCCTATTTTGTGAAGCAAAATGCATATTTAGTTATTAGCCAAAACATTTGTGAACTTGTGATCTTAAAATGTAACCATTAAAAATGATTTGTTGTAAGCTTGACTGCCTTCACGTTCTTCGTGCTCAAAGGTTATTTCTGCTTAAGTCATGTGCTTAGATAGTTACTGTATTATAGAATACTGACTTTGTGCCCTGCAATTCATCCAAAGTCATACCCGGCTCAAGACATAAAGTAAAACAAGAGTTATGTTGTGCAAGCTTTTGTTGGTGCAAACTCTGCTCTTGAGAAATCAAAGGCATCATAAAGCAATATATAAAACTATCTAGCTAAGAAACTGGTAATAAAATGTCCAGTGTCTAAACCTTACTGGCCAACAGAAAGCAGTTATCAATGCAGAGAATGTAATATAGTTTTTTTTTGTACTCGACGAACCTGTAGATTAAAGTGTGGTGTATGCAATAAAAAACGGATCAACTCTGGTAATCAAATCCCCACCCATCCTGTTTGGATCATGTTCACAATATTACAATACCGAAGTATATGATTTAATTTAAAAACAAAAATCATGAATCAAAAATTTTGTTTTTTAGATAGATAGATTGTATCTGTATAGTGACATTAAAATAACACATTCAAATTGTGTGGCACATGCGTATCCAGTAGAGGGTGCCATAGATATTTGTATAAATGACTTTACATAAGGACTGAAAGGCCCTGAAACACAATCCCTTGCAAGTATAATTATTGTAGCTGAAATTCCATTTAAAAGATCTAAATGTCAGAATATCTTTTATCAACAAACTAATCACGTTAGAAACATGTCAAAGAACCAGCATTTGTTTGGGGAAAGAGCAAATAATACTAAAATAGATTCATCCAAGTTGTTCCACTAAATGGCAGCATAGGACAACAATCTAAGGAATGTCCTCAAACTCTTTATAGCTTCTGTTGTATTGGTTATATATTTATAATACATTTTATTTAAGTATGCTGGGACCACATTTAAAGTCTGTTTAGCGTTTTTACAGTGTACAAACTTTTAATTCACTTCCTTTATAAAAAACAAACAAGAAAAATTCTTGCCAGCTCTGGAGACACAACAAAATAGCTGGCAGGAAGTTGCCTTTCCTGAACACCTGTAACGGATTCTGGGGAAAACAGCACAACAACATGCACTAAAAGCATTCAGTGGCGATCCCAAATACAGTACATAGCAATAAAATTACACCAACTCATCTGACTCGCAAAAACCTGAACTACATTTTAGCAATAGTGCTTAATTCTGGAGCTAATTGTATGTATTCTGTGTTTTCACATTGATTAATTACAAAAATAATATTTAAAATCATTTTCAAGCACGTATTTAAAAACAAGTAAGCTATGCTTGTTGACCTAGAAGTACAGATATCAATAAACTAGTATCATTCCACTTAATACATTCTGTACATTAAACATATATCCAATAGTTTTTATATGCAATTTTTTGTTGTTGTTGTTGCTGACAAAAGAGACCGAATAATCTACACCTGAACAGTGATGAACGTTTTAATTCTTATATCAAATGTTTTATATCAAACAATGAATATGACCACTTTGTTCGACAACATGTACAGCATATGTAGAGTGTTATTCACAACATAAATGTACAAAATTATAAAACAATCAATACATCTAAGTGTGGTACAGTGGAGTCAAGTATGAAAAAGACAAATTGACCAAAAAATTGAATAAAATAGTTCCCCTCAAAAAATACTGGGTTACAATTTCCTCAAAATGTTCCTCTCTTGATTTTGCTCATCAGGACCAAACAGTGACAGAGATTTTAGCAACACTTGCAGGTCTTCACAATCATATTTGACAGCTGTTCTACCTACGGAAAGTTTTAACATTCTTTAGATGACATTTCGGTTGACCACTGATGAAAGTGATATTAAAAACACCAGTGAATTTAATTCTGACCTTGTGTTGGCGGCCCACATAGTAAAGGATGGGCAGTGGGTCTAGAACCTGTGGTACACAGCAGGGTTGAGCAGATGCACCAGGATTGTGATGCCTATACAGCGCAAGAACCTGCAGGCAAAGAAAACCAGACAATTTCAGAGCCATATTTTCAAAACAATCCAGTTGTCAAACATTTCCAAGCATCTGACAATCCTGATTGCTACCTGTGAGTACTTATTTTCTGAAGTCCAGACGAAAGAGCAAGAGCCAGTGCAATAGTTGGCATAATAACCAGAAGGTTCATGTATCCACTTCCAGCCCAGGTCTTTGCGGAAGTTAATGTACAGGCTCCTCACACAGCAGTCCTCAGATTTACTGCATTTAACATGAAGATGGCACACAGTGAGGGGTTTGATATAGTAAGAATAAAGAATGTCCATTTTATCTTATGTTGACTCATAACAGGCTCACTCGGTACAAACTTGATCTGTTTCCGTTTGACGTTTTCTGCGAGATTTTGATGAGCTGTGGCCGTCAAGAGAAAGCGACATTACCAAAATGTGAGGTTTTGGCAGAGTTTCTGCTAAGGTGCCTTGATCACCTCTTGTACGAGACATACCTGCAGACATAAAGAGCAATATTAGCTTGTCCCATTGACATCAAGACATACAGGATTTAATTTTTAATTCACAAACCTTTTATTTTGATTGGAAATGGTTTCTGAGGGTTACAATTATCAGCCATCTTCAACTGAAATCCTTGCTCTGCCTCTATGAATCAAATTTTAGAGAAAGTTTGATTTACGATGCAAACAATGCATACGTGTAATAAACACTTCTTTTAAACTGATACACCAGTTACAGTGTCAGTGTTTTCAGTAAAATTAAAAGTAAAATGATCATCTGAAGATTAACTTAATATTAACCTGCTGATCCTGATGTACTATTTTATATATTTTTTACATTTCCAATTGTTTAACCGTTAGAAACATTTTAGGACATTAGCTTAAAGCCCTGATTTGTGTGTTTGTTATATTCTAGCATATAAACATTACATCAGCATGAAAATTAAATGCAAGATAGATTGCATAGATTTGAAATTAAAATGCAAAAAAAAAACTACAACAGAAATGATAAAAAATCTGCAAACATTGCAGCTGTGTTATTTTATTATATTTATGTACTATTTATTAATAATTTAAATTAGCTTTTATATTTATATTTTGTTTAATTAATTACTTTAATTTAAAATATAATTGTATTATGTGCTATTGTAATTTTTGTTTTATATTATGTTTTATGTTTATATTTTTGTTTTCCTTTCTTAGTAATATAATTTATGTTATATATCTCAGCTTTACTTCAATTACTAAAAACAATTTAAAAAAACAAGTTTTAGTGAACAATAACAACACTGGTTTGTATTTATTATTAGACCTACTAACAATAAATAAAAATGTGTTTCATCATTATTTGATTCTTAACTGATGTAAGCAGTGAATTCGATTTGTGTAAAAACTTGGACGGGGGGGGGGATTTTTTGGGATAGAGGAAAGTCACTGGGTTGCGTGAAAAAGTGGGACAGCTAAATTCTAACTAGAAAATAAAAAAATATTTTTACTATAATAATTTCAATGGATTAAGATTAAAGATTTTAATCAGATACAGTTGAGTAGGTCATTTGATATGATGAGCTACTTTTCAAGCTAGGTTAATCGTACATTAGATACATCCTCTCAAAAACACACATGGTCACAAGTGGCAGGCAGCGCTGTTTCTCACCATTCCTCGGCAGCCAGTCCTTCAAGGTATGTGTGACATCAAACGACAGCCACCTGCCGATCATTTGTCTGGAAATGAAACGTGATTCCAGGTAGCGTGATTTGTTCCCAGTGACCTGATACAGTTCCAATCTCTGCTCTGAATCAGGAGCCATTGAAACATCCTTGATTTGCAGACGGAGCTCCACCTGGGAGACTGTGCGGTTTAAACCCAATTTGTGGCTTATATCTGTGATGTTGAACCATAAGAGCATGTCCGGGTTTTCCTCCACTGGTGATGAGATAGAATAGTTATAGAATACTTATAAAAGTGCACAATGATATCTAAACGTAAAACTGCAGTGATGACTGAAATTAATCAGAAACATTTGAACAAACTTAACTAACTTTTTATGTTCAAAAATACAGTAAAAAAATTATATTGTAAAATATTTATACAATTAAAAATAGTTTTCTATCTTAACTGTCACCGTCCCACCTGTGGGATGCTTGGCGCTCTTTTTTTCGTTGTCTCTTTTCCCTATCAAATATTTTAGTAATCATCATAAAATCGGACATTGCGTTACCATGGAAATGGTACTTTAAAATCTTTTGGCGGTGTCCTCTCCCTTAGCGGTTGTGTCAAGTGTCATATTAAACAATGTATTACGGTCTTTTAAAATCAAAACTTTTAATAATCTTGACAAAAGACATATCGTCGGAAAGCCCTGACTCTCAGGATTCCATATCTTTTTGTGATTTAAATAATACTGACAGTGAAATTTAGACATTTGTGACAGAAAGACAGAAAAAATGCATCAAATTAATTTAATGTAGTTTGGATGGCACCCGGTGGCTGTTTGTGGTATGACCACAATATTTTAATTTCAACTTCAAATTTGGAACATAACTTATTTAGACATAAGGCTTTAATTTGATATCAATTTTAGAGTAAAAAATGTTATGTAAAATATTTAATTTATATAAAATATAAAAAAATGTAGTACTGAGTATTTTCTTTACAGTAAATTTAAACTTCTATAACTTTTTTTAACTTTCATATTTTAAAATAATTCCACTTCTGCAGTAATCTACTGATTTTAAAAAGAGATCTACTTTAAAAAGAGTCAAACCGTATGTCTGTATTCAAAAGCATTCATGAATTATGAGAGTTTGAGTTTGGATAGTGCACTTTCACGTATATGTTATAAAATGGGGGGCGTCAGTAAAGGGGTTTATGCATTTCAAAGTCTAATTTATACTTGAGATGGCAAAGCTACATTTTCAGGAGCCATTATTTCAGTTTTCAGTATCAACATGATCATTCAGAAATAACTTTAAAATGCAGATTTTCTGCTCAAGAAACAGTTCCTATTATTAATGTTGAAATGGTGGTTAAAATGTTTGTGAAAACAGTCTTTAATAGTGTGCGTTATATATATATATATATATATATATATATATATATATATAAATATATAGAAAATGGATGTATGCATATATAATTGATGTATATATGTATATATATATATGTGCGCATGTGTGTGTGTGTAATTTTGTTTGTTTGTTTGCCGCAGGCCTGGGAAACCTCAATATTAGTGAGTGTTGTCATTGTCGGTGGTTTTGCAAGTTCGTTTCAGACACCAAAAACCAAAACCTCCCTAAACCACTGTTGTCAGTTTCATCCAAATAAGGTTTTAAGAGACAATAACAGATCAAGAGATGTTTGGAGTTGAGCGATGCTGTAGTCTTCCAAGAAACTCTAAATCCAGGATCTGAGTAACTTCATTAGCATTCACTTAGCAGCCTTCCTTCCTGTTTGTGGTCAGATAAATTGCGCACACCCTCAATTCTCTGAGGAAATCATCAGGCACATGGCATTTTAGCCATAACGCAAGGCACTGTAATCATTCGATAATCGACAGGCTAGACAATAGAGAAAAAACAGACCCACTCACTCGGTTTCATGGTGAACTTGTGAACTTCCTTAGCATAGTATTCCTCCTCCATAGGATCTTCTATAGGTTGGTGTACAGGAGTTGCCGCCTGCTCCTCATTTAGCTCCATGGTGCTGTTGTACACCGAGATGAGCTCTGCTGGGATGTTGTCTATCACCTCTTCCTCGTCTACTTTTGGTTCCTTAGACAGTCGTAGCTTGCTGAGAATCTGTCCTCGAATGGCTTCGATGCGCTTTCTCTTTATTAGTTCCAGGTCTAAAGGACTGCACGTTGACAACGCTCCGCTATAATGCACAAATCCCAGCAGGCATTGCAATGCCAATAATAAACTCTCCGCCCTCATGGTCAGCGTCGCTGGAATTTATGTTGAGTTTTTGAATGTGGCACTAGATGTTTACAGAACTTAAGGTCTTGAGCACTTCCCGATACAATGCTGGCGTCACTTTAGCATTGCTAAACCATAAGCTGGTGTTGTCTTCTTTACTTCAAACCCCACGGCCTGAATCAGAACCCAAACATCACTGAGATACTGATGCCCAAATTGGCACAACAGACTCAATGGATCTGAAATAAAACAAACAAAACTCACCAATGAAGTCACAATAGATGTCCTTGCAAGCCACCATGCTTCCTTTACAGTACAGTTTCCGTTCGATAACCTCAACGTTCCTTGGGTCCCGCTCAACAGGAACTAACAAATACAAGTATTTGAGGTTCAAAGTAGTAGTTATTTTCGTGTGCCGTACTCTTGTTCTGAAAAGACTTAGTTTGCTCTCAATTCAAGGAATGACAAAAGAGGAAAGGGAAGCAGCACAGTTTAACTAAATGACACAACACTTCCTTTGCAGCACAGTAGTTTCCCGTGTAGATAGACCCAAACTGTGGCAATGTGTGAGGCAAAGGGTTTAGTTTAACTCATGATGGCATTCATATGCCTGGAGTCAGCTGGCTATTGCTATCCACTCAAGAATTAAACATTTAGAACGAAACAAGATGTTATGAAATCTTTCCCTAATTAAACAAGGATTCATTAATAATGCTACATTGAAGCCTTCTTAAGGACTGTTCACACCAAGAATGTTTAACTATTAAAATAATTATAATGATAATGGTCTGTTTATTAAAGCCGTACACTGCAGTTTTGTTGTCTGTTACTTTAAATCCCCAAGCTTTTTGACGATAATCAAAGTTCTTATTGCTATTTAGCAAGAAAAAATGTTTTTCCTCAAAGTGATTCCAATTATATTGTTCTTCCGCATCGTTATCGTTATGGTTGTACTGTGGGATTCACCATTTTCGAAGAATTAGAACAATTATTACTTTATACTATATACTTAAAGGTCAATAACTATAACGATAATATATATATTGTCCCCTTAATGCATGACAGTAAAGTAATATGTGGGTGTGCTATGGGACTTCACCTTCTATGACACGGAAATTCTTTCTGCTGTTGTGCTGAACTTTAACGCAAGAATATCGTGGCCTTTAGGATACTGCTATCTCGTGTGTTATGAATATATTTTTCAAAAGTTTTGTATGTAAAACGTATTTAATGAGTAAGAAATGAATGAGGTTAGTTGGGTATGTTAAGGTAACAGTTAAATGGCACAACACAAAAATTAAGCTAGGGCTGCAGTTTATCTGTTAGATAGAATATCTTCCACATCTTGTGTTTACAGAATGCAGACTCGATTGCCAAAGGAGGTATCCTACTTCGAACTCTTAAAGTCATTGCACACTGAGTCCAAAATTTTAGCATGTTAAAAAATAAATACGACCTCACGTTGTGTCAATCATGTTTACACACTGCCTCTGAAACTTTCGTCCATTATAAAAAAATTCGGATCAGGTTCGATTTTCTGCATTTTCGCATCCGTAGCATGCATTTTGATAGGAAAGATAGGAATACAAAAAAACCTAAACATATTGGACTCAGTGTGCAATGGCAGCAAATTAGCAGAGATACTAAAATTTATGACAACTCATCAACTTAAAAAAAAAAAACCTTCCCCCCCTCGTTCTTCTACATAAAGAAACAGAATTTAAGAGAGGAACTGACGAACCTCAATAAACACAGGATGCAAAAATACTTTTTTAACGCCCTTTCAAAACAACATTTCTGAAACAGGATGGTGTCAACAAATTCACCCTAGAACAGTTGATATATACAGTGTGTGTGTGTGTGTGTGTGCATTATTTATTCATATATTTATATAATGGAGTAGTATTTTAAATAATCTTGACTCACCGTAGCCTGCTGATTGCTGATGGCAAAAATGAGTTGTGATCTTACTCGCCCTTTTGTCTTTTTTTAGTCTCACTAAAACAGTTTGAAACCCCACACAGGAAATGAGCAACATGTGACAAAGAGATGATTCTCACTATCTACATAACACAGAGCCTGCTACAAAATGTTACAGAAAGATGTGTCTAGATGTGTCAAGAAAAAAATAGAACTATGTCCTGACGCTATGTACTGAGCTGAACTGCTTCAGGGTTAGTTTGTTTTTTGACAGGTTTTTTTTCATATAAATTCTTTATGAATGACTTGATGAAACATTTTTAATCTTTGAAAACTGCCAAATTTTATTGTATCAAAACAAAATCGAATTCTATAAAACATACAAAGTGTACAAAAACTGTGAAAATGAAATTAAATAAAAAAGTATTATTTGAGATCCAAAGCACAAAAACACATCAGTCTGTAGAGATAAATCTATCACTCATCATTTCACTCAACTCTTTGTATAACATACAACACTTACATTCACACAAACCTTATATAACTACCTCCTGCCAATATAAGAAAATAGTTTACCTTTTTTCCTGTCCATATATAATAGACCTGAAATATACGACACCCTGTAGTCTGTTCTCAGCTCTCCACACCGTATCTGTCAAAGTGGCGCAGAATAACGCACAGCTCTAGTTCAACTGTGCCCATGCCAACTGTGTGGAGTCTGTATCGGTCTGTGCCACTGTAAATGAGATCTGGCGAGCGCAGCTGCAGACCTCCTCCGACAAACATCTCAGCAAGTTGGTCCTGCCAGGATCCCAGCGGTCGCCATGTCACGCACTGCAGACGATGCTGTCCTGGGCTTGATGGTACGTGGATATAACCATAACCATACAGCTGGCATCTGCCAAAAGAGTCCTGGTGCCACACCTGGAGATGAAGCTTTGGCCATCCTAGAAGTAGAAAACACCTCTATATATTAAATGACGATTAAGTGATTATAAATTCTTTTTGTGAAACTAAAATACAAGACGAATACCTTGTAGGCCCTTTGTAGTGTAGTGCAAATCAATGGGATGACTCCAGTATGCCATGTCCCCTGTTTGAGGCATGTCCACCTGAGTCTGGCCCTCCTTCAGACCAGAAAGAAGTCTCCATGCTCCTCCTGAATGGCACAAAGTGAAAACGATTTTAGTACTTCAAATTAAAGCAAATTTTGAGATATCAAATAAACATAACAATATATATATATATATATATATATATATATATATATATATATATTAGAGCTGGGCGGTATACCGGTTCGTACCGAATACCGGTGTTTATTTTTCTTACGATATGAATTTTTAAAATACCGCAATACCGGTGTCATTTAAATAACGTTCGGAACGCGACACTGTTAGAGAGGGGTCTCTTTTCACTATTGCATTTCGGCGAGGATACAGCTGTATGTGTTACTAAGCGTGAACGTTAAGAAACTGAAGCACTAGTAGAATGTGATGAGAGAGAAGTCATCCACAATATCCACATCGACCGCCATAAATATCCACCGTCCGCTGCCATCAGCTCCCGCGTCTCTCACAGTCTAAAGTTCCCGTCGATATGACGGATTCCCGTCAATTGCAGGGTTCCCGCCTTCTTAAATTCACTTTTCATCATTTTAAGACCGTAAATACGCTTACATTTCTCAAATAGTGTTATAAATGTCTTGATTTTAGCTTGAATAGGTCTTAAATGAAGGAAAGACGAAGTGCATTCAGTCTGCTGAGGGGGATGTGATCAAAGCCTGGAGTGGATTAAAGCACGTTCCTCTCTCCACTCTAAGAGTTCTGTAATCACTCCGGTCTGGATCCACTCCGGGTTTTACATTCCCGCTCACTCCGTTTAAACGTTATCAGGGATTACTGAGGAGAAATAAACATGTAGGAATCATGTAGCACACTGTTGTTGTTCTGCGGAACACCAAACATCATCCCCGCCTCGGCAAACAACATAGTAACGCCACTCGCATCATTCACAGTCGGGTTCTTAGCAGAGAACACCGAGCAGAACTTGAATTTCGGCGCGGGATTGCGGCTATTAATAATAATTATACTAATTCCCGCGGGTTCCGACAGAATGCATCACATTTGCACGTGCTTTTGATTCTTGAGCTCACTCATGCGCTCTTAATTTCTGTGCGTCCACAGATCGCGATAAGGAGACAGCTTTTAATAATTATAAGGGGAGTTTGCAAATGTGATATATTGATTTAATACAAAAGATCAATAAACAAGTACTGCATGATTTTGTTCTATTTCATCAACGAAAATAGTTCAAAATAAAGTAACAGCTGAGCATCTCTAAAAGCAAATGTATATGTAAAACATTAATGTCCACATGAATCTATAAATGTAATTGCACTCATGCCACATCTGAGCCTCATTAAACGTCTGAAAATGTACCTACAAGACACTTGTGTTCTTCTGTGCCAAATTATACAATTTTTTTTATTAATACTAATTTCATGATTGGTAACTTATTTGTCGTATTGTACTTATTATATTTTTTAAATATAAATTTTAAAAAGCTTATAAACATCATTTTTTTTTTTTTGAAGTAGATGTTAATGATGCCATTGCAAAGGTAAAAATAAAATACCCCAGTAAGTCACTTTAAGGAGTCAAACGTCACCTCGTATTCGGAAGGCTAATTTTTTTTTTTGATCAGAAGGTACTCCTAAATGTTTTTAATTTTAAGAAAAACACGGCTCTTAAACTGTGTGTGTGACTGTAGCCGTATGGCTGTGGAATGGGGTTTGGCCAAGGAAATATTTTCAGTCAAAATATATTTTTTTGCTTTAACCCATGTATTTAGTGTGGACTTTTTCTACAATATTCACTCATCATGACACTAAAATATGGCATTCTAAGTCAATCTACTGCAGTTTTTCCTCAGTCAGTAGAAAATGTGGTTAACACCCGGTCATCCATGAAAAACAAAATACCGTCATATACCGTGAAACCGGTATAATTGAGAAAAATACCGTGATATAAATTTTTGGTCATACCGCCCAGCTCTAATATATATATATATATATATATATATAATATTTACACCATTAAAATGCAAGACAAACACAATAATTGTCTGTAAGACCAGATATGTTTTGGGGGGTCACCACTGTACAAAGCCCCTAAGTGAATATGGAATATGAAAAAAACCGATGGGAGGATTTTCTCTCAAAATTATTTTAAAAACAATGATTTTGTATACAAACTTTTCACACTACTTTCTCTACGTTTTTATCATGACATCCCTTTATTGGTCTGTAAAACATTTTTGAACGGAGTATAAAATATTTTATGATAAAATAAAAAGGATACCTGCGTGTACACCCCATTTGCAGAAGAGGCGGTTCTGAGGGAATCCGGTGGCCCCGATGATTTGTCCAATTATATGCAATTCTGCCATAAGAGTCCTGAAATATCATTATGTAGTATGTTAGCTATCCCATCCATCAGATCAAATGATTATATAACCAATTGCATACACCACTATTCATATATATTTAAATTGATGCATTTTCTGACAAATCGTTTTTTTTTCTCCAACATATAACATTATTTTAAACATTTCTGTCAAACGTTACAAGTTTGTGATTAATTATTCATACGGTTTCGTTTTTAGCATTGACAAACTTCATAAACTTCATACTTCTCGGCTATAAATACACTTTAGAACTCGTTACAGGTTCTTTAGCTGCATTAAAACAGGTTTAGATAACAGCCTTAGGTTTTCAGTTAGTCTTTCTAACGTCACGGATCCCTGGTAACGTTAACTAACGTTAGGGTAAATTAAAACGAGCAGATCGCTAACGGGAGCTAATTAGCGACCCATCTGCACTCGTTTCACAACTCTATTAATATATAACAAAGCAGAACAGTTACAATTCACACGCGTACCACAATCACCGCAAGCGATTCATTTATCGCCAATGAGCCGATAACCTAAATCCAGTAACGTTAGCCTTGTTCCGAGTTTACAGCGTTTTCTTGTCGTCAGGGATGATTTCCATAGCAACTCACTTCCTCGTGCTCTGCGCTTGTGGATATTTTTAGTTTGACAAGGTTTGTAGCTGCCATCTAGCGGCCCATGTTTGTGTTGCATTGCAAGAAAGGAGGAAGAAGCACCGTAGTGTTATTGCTCTTCAATGACTGAGGCGTTCTCGTTCAAAACTAATGTAGGCCCTATGTCCAGTGCTGGGAAGGTTTTACATTACTTTGGAAATGTAATAGGTTACAGATTACAAGTTAACCTATTTAAAATGTAACGAGTAGTGTATCTATTTAAATTACTAATGTAATGGAATTGATTACATTCTTTACTTTTTGATTCCTCTTCTAATTGTTTTCTTCTAAATTGTTAATCATTTTGAAACATTTAAAGCTTGCAGGATTAAGCTTACAGTAATCTTCAGATGTCAGACAAATCCTTCATAATTTTAATTAAGATTATAATAATTAAATTGTAAAGCACAGCCACCACTTTGGGACATCTTTTTACTTCGAGATCATTCTGAAGTTAAATACTGATTTAAAATGATAAGATATTTAATAGTTATGATACGGTTTTTGAAATCAAATCTTTGCATTGATATTCAAGGAAACACTGGCAATGCCTTGGAAATGGCTTGAAAACAAAAGTTAATTAAAAAAATAAATAGCATACATAAACCCAAATAAGAAATAAAACCGTGTCCTATTCGGTGTCCTAAACTCCTGAAACATTGGCGTTTCATATTTTAGAGCAGTCGGTGCAATTTTGTAAAGAAATCAATCAAATCTGTATGTGTGAAATTCGTTAACATTTCATAAGTAACTATAGTTTATTTACACATTTTTTCCCAGTAACTGTAACATATTAGTTACCAGAGGTGGAAAGAGTACAAAAATATTGTACTCAAGTAAAAGTACCATTACATTACTGAAATTTTACTTAAGTACAAGTAAAAGTACCAGTCTAAAAATATACTCAAGTAAAAGTAAAAAGTAGCTCATTTAAAATTTACTCTGAGTAAAAAGTACTTAGTTACATTTTAACAATGGGAGGGAAAAATGGGATAGACCAAAGGTGTCAAACTCTGTACCTGGAGGGCCACAGCCCTACACAGTGTATATATTACCCTAATTAAACACATCTGATCCAGCTAATCTAATCATTTAGGCTTATTTGAAAACTACATGGTTTGTGTGTTGGAGCAGGGTTGGAACTAAACTCTTTAGGGCTGTGGCCCTCCAGGAACTGAGTTTGACACACCTGGGATATGGGCCTATAAATCTCAAACGAGGTGTTTTTAATTAAATGAATCGGTTAATTAGAATAATAAGACATTTGGGCTGTTACCAGGCAAATTAAATCAGTATCAACAAAATTAATCTTTGCAATGCAGAGGAAACGCAGAAGCTTCATCTGAAGAGGCATAGATGTATTACACACTGACATGAATGCATTTAGCCTGCAGTTACAAATGCAGAAATAATGTTTTGATAAATAAGACATAAAATGTGACCCTGAACCACAAAAACATAAGGGTCCATTTTCCTAAATTGCGATTTATACATCATCTGAAAGCTGAATAAATCATATTTCCATTGATGTATGGTATGTTATGATCGGACAATATTTGAAAATCTGGAATCTGAGGGTGCAAACAATCAAAATATTGAGAAAATCTCCTTTAAAGTTGTTCAAATTAAGCTCTTAGTTTTGATATATTTACAGTAGGAACTTTACAAAATATATTAATGGAACATGATCGTTACTTAATATGCTAATGATTTTTGGCATAAAAGAAAAATGTATAATTGTAACCCATACAATGTATTGTTGGCTATTGCTACAAATATACTCCAGCGACTTAAGACTGGTTTTGTGCTCCATGCCAGGGTCACGAATGTTAAATAGTCATTTGAAATTAAAAAAATAAATAAATCAAAAGATACTTGATACATGTTAAATTAAAACCACCAGTAGGTGTCAGCAAGTCACTGATAAGCGAATCATTGCGGTTGAGCAAATCATTTAAAGGGTTAATTCAAGGAATAAAACACGTCATTGCTCAGAGTCAGAGACGCAAAACTGTGTTTGGAATTATTTTTGTTGTCAAAATAGAGCAAAAACAGGTAATATGGTGTCTAAAACTTAAGTCTCTTAATTAACTTCTTGTTTTTTGAACTGTTGTAAAAAGAAAAACTACAGGCCTATGTAATCATGGTGATTTTTTGAGAAAAACGGCATTCTTCATGTGATGTTGACTTACTATATTAAATTATATAAATATATACATTTTCTGCTTCTATATCTTCAATTTTGTGATCATTCTAAACGCATTTTAACAGACTGAATCACGCAGTTCAACATATCGCAGTTCACATATCGCGCCTAAAAACGCGTGGAAAACGTTTGTCGCTGCTAAGCAACCATCAGCTGCGCTCTCCGTTACACAAGAAGGAAATTTCGTCACATGACCTGCGGTGCGCTTGCGGCATTCTGAAAAGTTGAGATGTTTTTATATCGATGCGGCGCGGACGCGCCTGGAAAAAACGAGCGCGTCACTTCCATTATGAGCGCGCATACCGCGCGTCTACATTTGAAATAACGAATTTGAGCGCGCAAAAGACGAGATATGTGAGCGGCCCCTAAATGCTCGCGCATGCACTAGTCTAATCTACTAGATTTCATGGCACACTGTTTAGAGTGATTTGTTTGGTTTTTGGCAAAATACTGATAATGTCAAATCGCACATCGTTAAAACAACAATTATTATATTATCACAGACGATATTGCACACCCTGCACCACTGTCTTTTTGGCTCATTTGTGCAAAACCTTTTGTTAAACTGTCAAAGCTTCATTTTAACCACCAATGCAACGATGCAAGTATTTACCTTACGTTACCTCTACATGCTTGCGAAGGGCGATGTCGAGATGTTATAAGCTGCTAGTTCGGTCTCCCGAGGCAAACACAGCTAACACTGCATAATAGAGCATGAATATATGGCCAGGGGTTCACTTCATTCCTTCGAGTTCAACTTCAGCAGAGTACGACGGGGTCTGGTTTTCAGCTGGGTCTGCACCATTAACGCCTGTCGTGTCCGTCTGCATCTCTCTTGCGATTTTCGCGCCAGTTTCTTCTTCTGCCCATTATTTACTGCTGTAGTTTCCACGGAGCGAATTTTTTTTTACTCAGTAACGCATGTGTTTTAAAATGTAGCGAAGTACAATACTTCACACAAAATATACTTAAGTAAAAGTAAAATTACAGATTAAAAAAATTACTTAAAAAAGTACAAGTACACAAAAAAGCTACTCAATTACAGTAACGCGAGTAAATGTAATTCGTTACTTTCCACCTCTGTTAGTTACATTTATTTTGTAGCCTAATTAATACAGAATTCTGTTACATGTAACTAGTTACTTTCCAACACTGTGTATATTCCAATACTGTATATCACATACTGGCTTGCCTTTCAACAAAACATATTTATACATTGTATTTCAATGTGTAACAAGCACTTGAAGGTTGTTAGAATACATTGTTTTTTGTTTGTTGGTTATTTTCTTACTATATGGAAGTTACATTAAAACAGAATTTAAATTGTTATTAATGCTAATCAGTTATTTTTCTTCCTTTTAAATTCCTTTTATGTATGGAATTTCGTTTTTCTCTGAGACTTTAGTGTTAAAATTGAAAAACCCATATAACGTGATCATACAACTCACTAAAATATTAACATAAATTATGATTATCTAAACAAATCCATAACCATTGTAACAAATTATTGAAAATATAAACCTTTCTTTTTTTAAATAAAATATTACTTGACATACAGTAATTTGTCTCTCAGCTGTGATGCCATTTCCACCTCCACTAAATATGTCAATAAAGTTTTCAGAATTTTCTTGATTAGATAACAGTGCAGACAATATTAAACATGAGACATATGATGAAAACCCCTCAAAAATTGTGAAAATATATGATTCATATTGTGCATTTAGAATACATAAAATGCAAGCTATGGGTGAATGTTTTGGCCTAAATTCTGCAACTTATACAACAGCTCCACTGACGTTCTACTTAAACAGTTATAAAATTGTTAATTGTTTTCTTCTTCTGTTGGCTTAAGTCGTAGAATGTTCAATACATAAGAATAGCTATATTCATAGTTCATGTGTGTTTTTTTAAATAGTGAAAAAGAAGAGGGGTTAATTTCAAGTCTTTTAATGGATCATGTTTATCTTTTTTGTTTTTGAAAACTTTGTTATTTAGCTCTTTTCATTTGTATTTTGTTAAACAAATGGAGGGTAAAATAAATTTTGTTGCATGTGTGTCACTCACTACACAACTTCTTAGAACGTCCCCTAAAGATGTCATGATTATTTAATACTTTGATGTTTACACAGTACACTCAATAACAACATGTACCAAACATAAGGTTTCTCTTCTCCCTGCGGCCTAAAGAATCCACCTCAGGTAGACATCAACGCCATATCTCAAACCCTCAGAGATCGCATTTGTACAAACACACAGACAAATAGTAAATATTTAATGAGACTCATAATGGAAACACAAGGGACTGACACTGTTATGAGTGGATTCTGATGTAACCACCAAGATTGACATGATGTGGTTATGAGAGTTCAGATCAACACAGTAAGTGCATATCCTATTTTAAAGCACACAATAACCATATTAAAAAAGTATTATACTTATTAAAACTTATAACTTATACTTATTTACTTAAAAGTAAAATACATTTATTTCATACTTAGTACAGTTCAAATATATTCACATATTTACTGACTTATCGCTCAAGACTTACTGATATAAAAATCACAATTAAACTTTATTTGGAGAACTACTTCTGCATAATGCACATTTCTTAGTATTAAGCCTAAAATGTGTTTTAATGCCACTATTGATGAGGATTGTATGATCTTTGAATAGTATCAGTCGTTAAATGCAAGATATTTAAAGTGTACCTAAAGTATACATTAAATAATTCCACTTCAGCACAATCAAATATAACCCAGTGTATCTTTAGTTGGACTTTGACACTACTTCTGCACATTTAAAATGCATTAAGCACAAAATTAGTTGTTCCAATTTAGCAGATTATGTATACCAGTTTAAAAATACAACTGCATGGTATTTTTAAATTCATAAATATGTAAATGTATTTATACTTAGCATGAAATAAATATATATCAAATACATTTTTGTATATTTCTTTTTCATTTGCAAATAAAATAAAAATTAAAGATTACACAGCAGGCGTAAATGCGTACTTTGTTTCTACTTCTACTATTAGTACTAATTATTAGGCAAATATAAGTTTAGTACATCAGTAAGTGATCTAAGTGCTGTCACCTTCACTTTATCAGAAGTTAAGGAGCAAAATAACCACCTCACCTGTACTGATGAGTACTGAAGAAGGACTGCTGGAGGACTATTGAGGGCCAGACATTGTTCTGAGGCCTATACACAATAATTCAACTCAAATTGTGAAACTCATGTATTAAAAAAATAATAATCTCTATTCTCTATGGGGTTCAGGTCTGGTGAGTTTGCTGGCCAGTCAAGCCCACCAACACAATGGCCATTTAACCAACTTTTGGTGCTTTTGGCAGTGTGGGCAGGTGCCAAATCCTGCTGGAAAATGAAACCAGCATCTTTAAAAAGCTGGTCAGCAGAAGGAAGCATGAAGTGCTCCAAAATTTCTCGGCAAAACACAATGGACCAAAATCAGCAGATGACATTGCACCCCAAAATCATCACAGACTGTGGAAACTTAACACTGGACTTCAAGCAACTTGGGCTATGAGCTTCTCCACCCTTCCTCCAAAATCTAGGACCTTGGTTTCCAAATGAAATACAAAACTTGCTCTCATCTAAAAGGAGGACTTTGGACCACTGGGCAACAGTCCAGTTCTTCTTCTCCTTAGCCCAGGTAAGACGCCTCTGACGACAACCGTAGCCAAATTCCTTGACACATCTTTGTGTGGTGGCTCTTGATACCTTGACCCCAGCCTCAGTCCATTCCTTGTGAAGTTCACCCAAATTCTTGAATCAATTTTGCTTGACAATCCTCATAAGGCTGTAGTTCTCTCGGTTGGATGTGCATCTTTTTCTTCCACACTTTTTCCTTCCACTCAACTTTCTGTTAACATGCTTGGATACAGCTGTCTGTGAACAGCCAGCTTCTTTGGAAATGAATGTTTGTGGCTTACCCTCCTTGTGAAGGGTGTCAATGATTGTCTTCTGGACAACTGTCAGATCAGCAGCCTTCCCCGTGATTGTGTAGCCTTGTGAACCAAACTGAGAGACCATTTTCAAGGCTCAGGAAACCTTTCCAGGTGTTTTGTTTTGACTTGATTAGCTGATTGGCATGTCACCATATTGTAATTTGTTGTGAATTGGTGTTTTTTTGTTAAATGTGAGTCAAAATCATCACAAATAAAAGAACCAAAGAGTTAAACTACTTCAGTCTGTGTGCATTGAATGTATTTAATTCACGAGTTTCACAATTTGAGTTGAATTAATGAAAAAAATTAACTTTTCCATGACATTCTAATTTATTCAGATGCACCTGTATAATAATGTAGTTAATGTAGTGATTACGTACATTTCTGGCGCTATGGAATTTCTACGCGGAGATGTTAGCGTGTCTCAAATGAGATCGGTCTTAAACATGATCCCTGCACGATCTATTGTGGAGCGTCTCATTAACTCACTGTCATGCATTGTGTGCAACACATTTTTCTCCCTCTTCATGTTTCATCCATTCACTTCAATGCTAAAGAAACTCTTCAGCCTCTTAAAAGTCCTCGTTCATACTCCTAAACATTCTGGACCTTAAGACCTCTTTTAAGGGTTAAGGCGCTTATACTTTTTTCTTTACTATGATCTATTCTTTAATTTTAAAAGGGAAACACTCTGGTTACTCAAGTAACCTCAGTTTCCTGAGATAAGGGAACGGGCGTTGTGTTGTCATTTTGACAACTGCTTATGGGGAAACTCCTGTTTACTCTGTTAATGAAGCCTAATTTGTTAACGTTTGTGTAGCTGCACAAACCAATGGCACTCGAGCCCGCCAGAAGGGGAAAAGTCGACTGCTATAGGAGTCGGCCCAGCGCGCCATTTCATCAGAATCAACGACTGAAGTAACAGCCATTGACAGTCGTTGATTCTGATGAAATGATGCACTGGGCAGACTCTTGTAGCAGTCGGTAGGAAACACGATAGGAAACATGATAGGAAACACCAACATTTCTACGATTTTTCTTAGAATATTGCCAAATGTTCTCTATAGGTGAAATATCTGGACTGCAGGCAGGCTAATTCAGCACCCTGACTCTTCTACTACGAAGCCATGCAGTTGTAATAGCTGCATTATGAGGTTTTACATTGTCCTGCTGAAATAAACAAGCCCTTCCCTGAAATGGACGTCACCTGGAGGGGAGCATATGTTGCTCTGAAACCTTTATATACCTTTCAGCATTCATAGCAGAGCATGTGAGCGAAGCGGAGCGGTGTGATGCTCAGCTCAATATTCCGCTTTGTGGACATACGCTCTAGCTCTGCTCAGTCGCTCATGGCCAAAGCAAACGCTCCACTAATGTTCCGCTCATGCTCACCGGTAAACCAAATCTCGCTCAGACCACCCTCTCACATTAAATTTCTCCAGTAGGATTTTTCTAGCATTTTCTGCTTCCTGTTTATAATGAAATGCTTGAATAAATGTCTCAATTAAAGCAGTTGTACGGTAAGTAACGGTTATTTATTTTATAAATTTAAATGTATTAAATTAAAATAAAAAATTTAACTTGTTATTGAAGCCACTTGGCAAACCTTCCTAAAAAATTTGATAACTGAAAAACTATAAGCCTATTTTTTTATGAAAACACAGCTTCATTATTGTGCAAAAGAACATTCAAAACACGCACACCAGATGAAATGCACATCGAAATTCACAAAATACACCGTGCTTATCAGGCCCATGAAATCACTCATAAGATTAAATGCACTTAAATAATTATTTTGTGTCATTAATAAAAGAAACACACATTCTAAAATTAAAATAGACCAAAACTGTGAGGAACTGAGGTTTATTAAAACATTTGTCAATCCTTACAGGATTTTAGAATTCGCTTTTATAAACACTAGCTTAGACAAACTATTGCTTAGCCTATTCCACAGTTTCTCGAACTAGCAAATTACCAAAAGGCATTTTGGGTTGAGCGAGCGGTGCTGAGCGTATTGAGCGAGCGGAGCGGAATCTTCAGAAAGGCGCTCTCCACTCTAAAGGAAATATGACCGCTACGCTCCCCGCTCCACTCCGCTCACATGCTCTGATTCATAGTGCCTTCCAAAACATGCAAGCTGCCAATACCGTTAGCACTTATGCACCCCTATACCATCAGAGATACTGGCTTTTGAACTGAATGCTGGTAACAAGCTGCCCCCGATGCTCTGTCGAACCGTGATTACACGGGATTCGAACCGGAGATCCTCCGTCTCCGTACTCCGTGAGCTACTGAAAAAAACTACCGTCTATGAAAACCCATAGATACGACGCTGGATATTTACATTTAGCAGATGCTTTTATTCAAAGTGCATTCAGGCTATACATTATTTATATGCGTGTTCCCTGGGAATTGAACCCACAACCTTTTGCGCTGCTAATGCAATGCTCTACCACTGATCCACAGGAACACTGTGTGTTTTGTGTGATGCTAATATTCAAAAGCATCAGTTTTCAAATCTCCCAGTATATTAATATTGTTTTGAAGTCGTAACATGATATTCTTCAAGTAATTGTGCGAAAATTACAATTTTTTTATCAAAACTCTGTACATTTGTGTGAAAAGGAGTAAAAGGTGTCACAGTTGTACTGCCTCTAGTATTTGTTTATTTTGGAAACTGCAGTAATATGTGGTTATTGGTACGTATTTCTTGTCTCGCTAAAAAGTGCACCCAGGTACGTAAATGCCATGAGACCAGGTAATACTCAGGTAATAAATATTATACATAACCATTTTCTTAAAAAGTAGCCTAAATACACAGCCTGTATAAATGCAAAGACAGAAACAAACAATTATAACCTACTGGGACTTGCTATTTTTACTTGATACTATTAATCAGGCACTAAACCAAGGGTTTTTCTTTTTCTTTTTTAACAGGCATTTTGAGAAGCAAACAAACCAGCCACTGGGGTTCCATGCGTAGTTCACGACAGTTACTATGCAATGATATTTAAAGTGGGATGTTCTCTGATCATTCTCTGTGTCTTCAACAACAGCAGTGAGACAAGCTAGAATATTTTCTATTATAAGGACTTTGGATTTTGCAGTATTATTCAGTGATTTATAATCTTTTTTTATGATGTCTAAGTTTAATGATTCGACATCTAACATCACTCAAACTGTATTGCCGTTGTATCAAGATTTGAAAACATTTTTGTCTGTGTCCTCATGTGTTATTTTCCTCTATGTCAATGGGGTCATGATCTTCACTTTAAAGAAGAAGACCGTTTTTCAGGAGACATCCCGCTATATTTTGTTTGGACACATGCTTTGGATTGACACGCTTAATCTTGTAATGAGTGTAGTGTTGTTTGTGTGTGCTGTTTGTAGGCTTTTTGTTATGAAAATTGTCTGCCTTGTGCTTCTCGTTGCTGCAACAGCTCTCTATCAGGTCTCTACCTTGAATCTGGCTTTAATGTCACTGGAGAGGTATGTGGCCATCTGCTTTCCTCTCAGGCATGCAGAAATCACCACTTACGGAAGAACTAACATGGCCATCGGTGTAATTTGGATGATAAGCTGCTTTCAATCCCTGTCTGAGATCATTGTCTTCTATTCAATTGATACCACAAACATAGCACTGAATTTGTTCTGCTCAAGAACTACTCTTTTCAGGCTGCAGATCTACAAGAAACTTGATATAGCTTTCACGTGTATGTTTTTCGTGTCTGTGTGTTTTGTTATTATCTTTACTTATGCCTCTATAGCAGCTGTGGCTAAAACAGCCGCCTGTGATAAAATGTCGGCCAAAAAGCCAACAAGACTGTTCTGCTGCATCTTATACAACTGGGACTCTGTGCTTCATCTATTTTAATTGGAGTTATCCAAGAAGCCATTTATGTTTACACTGACTATATTACTTCATTGAATGTGATGTATTTTTGCTTTGTAGTGTTTATGATTTTTCCAAGATGTTTAAGTCCTCTTATATATGGCCTGAGAGACCAGGCCTTCAGCTGTTTATTTAAATACTACTTCACATTTGGTTTCAAAAAGGAAAACCGTTGTAATACACAAATACATTTAGTATCAGGTGGTTGAGAAATACCAGATGTATCTATGGCTTTTGAAATGTTATCTAAAATGCTTTAGAAAATAATATTTTGACTATCTTTTCACTACATGTGTGTATCATTGCAAAATATGAACTTATATCTTTATACACTGAGCAACGGAAGTTCAGACACACAAAAATAACTTGCAAGCATATTTATCAAACATATTAAACCCGTCACAATGTTTGCCAGTACACTGACCACATATTTGGTTTTGCAAGTGTTGTTTTTATTTGTCAATGTTTTGCACCCTTTGTAGCCATGTGACAAACATACTTTTGCGGTTATTTAGCTTTTTTGTCTTTTGTCATTTTATGGAACATATGTAACATCAAATTGAGTCAGAAGTAGCCCAAGGTAAAACAATAAAAAACGAATATATTTACAATGTAAATAGTACTGACCACTTGATCTAATTTTTTTTTGATAACATGATTGTGCAAATAGGAATTCATTTTATAAGCAACACATATGCAGCTCATTTATATGCAAATTATCGATTCAATTACTGTTATATTTCATTTGTTCATGTCAACAAATTTACAATACTAGCTTACAAACTAGCTTTTGCATGAAACCTGTAAATTAAACCATTTCAACCTGTAAAAAAGTAATAAATGTCAGCAATTTATACATATTTTATAAATACGTTAGTTTTTATCATAAAATGAATGGGAATCTGGTTTGTGTGCATGTTTGGCACATGATATGGCAAGCAACCATGTTTTTTTCGGTGTGTATTCAAGCCACGTCAGAACTTGCGAGCCACTTCTTGATTTGTTCCCAAACCAGCGAAGCACAAACAATCCGGCTCTGCAACCGTTCTAAAGATTTCATTGGTCATGTCACCCACATTGCTGATTGCCTATACAATGGAGAAGGGGGTCTCTGCAGAACAAAAGTGGGCTTTTCTAAACTGATGGGATTTTTTTATACTATCTAGTGTTACTACATCATGCAATGAAAACCATGTAGTGAAAAATATGCCCCATATCTGACCCCACCACCAATGAATGAATGAATTTACACAAGCAATGTATGTATATTTTTTACCTTGAAATATTTTAAAAATGAGTCTGATGGTAGGCCTATACACGGACTTCTAATAAGGTGAATGGCTTCTGTTTCTTTCCCATGTTCCTCACAAATATCTGTTTAGGGATTGTGTATATTTTGGTGGGCAGGTACGAAATTCCGCAAAATGGCGGGTTGCTTTACGGCAGCAACAAACACACGTGCACAGCCAGAGATGTCTTATTAAAGAAAGTCTTATTATTAGGAGGTCCGCGGAGAATACTGTACAAATGCCAACTTGGATCAGGGGCCTTGAAAACCAATTAAATCACAGACTTGACGCCATTGAATTTCTGTCAGAGTTGTGCGACAGTCAATCGTTGTATGGCATACTTGGCAAAAATTTCCCTAGACATCTCTTAATTTATAAAACAGTATTTTTTGTGTAAACTGTTAAAAACAGATAAATCCAAAATTAATGTTTAATGGTAAATATGTTGAAGATTGGTCAATAGGCTGTCCGCCTATTCATTAAATGATAAGTTGTTTCCCACAAAAGTGGAAAAGACTCTCCCCCATTGACATAAAAAAGGCCTTTGGTCTCTTTATCTGTTTACCTGTCACGGTCCACACGGGGATTCAGGAACGAGGAGACGAGGATTGTAACAAACGGGGTATTTAATGAATAACAAACGGAGGAGACACAGGAACACGGGGAAGGACATCCAAACAGCTTGACACACATGACATTAACAATAATCCACCGGAAACATGGGGCAGAACAGACTATATATGGGAGACATAACTGGAAACACCTGGGACATAATCAAGACACAGACTAATTAACTAATGATGGGGAACAGGACGGACCAAATATGGGACACATAAGGGTAAGGAAACACAAGGCAGAGGGAGACAAATCTGACATTACCCCCCTCCCCTTTCGATGTCATAGGGCGCGGGACGCGCCTATCGGCGCTCTGGAGGCCTCAAGGACTTGGAGACCGGACAGGTGGCCTCCAGGGCGGTGCCCGTTCCGGGACCCATGGCGGATCCGGGGACTCCGGCAGCCATGGTGGATCCGGGGACTCAGGAGGCCATGGCGGATCATGGAGCTCGGGCGGCCATGGCGGAGCAGGGAGCTCGGGCGGCCATGGTGGAGCAGGGAACTCGGGCGGCCATTGCGGAGCAGAGAGCTCGGGCGGCCAGGGCGGAGCAGGGAGCTCGGGCGGCCATGGCGGATCGGGGAGCTTGGGAGGCCTCCATGGCAGGCCAGCCGGACGGAACCAGCCGGGGCTCTCGGGAGCCGGACGGAATCAGCAGGGGCACTGGAGAGCCGGATGGAACCAGCAAGGACACTGGGGAGCCGGACGGAACCAGCTGGGGCACTGGAGAGCTGGACGGACCCAGCAGGGGCACTGGAGAGCTGGACGGACCCACCAGGGCCACTGGAGAGCTGGACGGAGCCAGCGGAGGCACAGGTGGGCTGGACAGGACCAACTCCCGGGGGCACTCGGGTAGCGCTGACTCTCGTGGGCACTCGGGTAGTGCCGAGTCTCTGGGGCGCTCGGGAAGCGCAGACTCTCGTGGGCGCTCGGGATGCGCTGAGTCTCGGGGGCGCTCGGGAGGCGCTACTTCTTGCCGGATTGTAACCCTTCTTTTTAATGTTTTGTTTCTCTGATATTTTCCTTTTTTTTATCTGCCATCTCTCTCTATCTATAATCAATCTGCTAATATCAGTCCTGTGCACTCAAATAGAGCGCTCTCTTCTCTCTATCAGTACAAGACACGCCCCCCACTGCTGATTGGCTGCAGACTCTCCCTCACCTCCGCTGGTCCCGTCCAGATCGGTATTTCCTCACCAGCGCCCTCCAGTGCCTGCTCCTCGCCAGCGCCCTCCGGTGCCTTCTCCTCACCAGCGCCCTCCGGTGCCTTCTCCTCACCAGCGCCCTCCGGTTCCTGCTTCTCGCCAGCACCCTCCAGTGCCTGCTCCTCGCCAGATCCCTCCAGTGCCTGCTCCTCGC